>CM075732.1:96051941-96251941 GCA_037974335.1 Prionace glauca
CAAGAAACAATACTTTTCACTGTGCGTTAATACATGTGACAATAGTAAATCATTTATAATTGCAGCAAACCTGCCTTAACTTCTCCTGCAATAAAAGTTAACATAGGATTTTTATTAAAATTAAAACGGAACAGCTGTTTCAAATGAGCCTTGAACTGGTTTTATTATTGAAAGAAATATTTTGCAATAAAATATTATTCTGTAGATTAAGTGGAACTATACACAAGTGAGCCATACACTCTTTCTATAAAGTGAAGGTTACAAAGCGACACTGATTATACAACGAACCTTGTCAAAAATAACTGAACTCATTACTCATTTCCCGGCTGCCTGTGGCGCTTAATTCCATAAATGGGCGTCTGTCGGAGGCGGAAAGTGGACCATCAGGTCTTCACGTGGAACTTTCCTTCCTCTGATCCTGTAGCTACGCACTTACACGAGATTGCTGCCTGCTTTTAACAGTCTGTCATTCATCTGACATTGCAAAATCAAGAAAATTTCTTATTATTCTGTTTACTCGCAGAGAAAACAAAATGCGTGTCTTTAATACAGCGCCTCAGGATGTGCCAAAGGCCTTGCACACCAAGAGAAGATTTTCAAAGTGCAGTCACTGCTGCGAGACAGCAAATTGTGCACAGCAAGATCACAGCAAGCTTTTGTGATTTGATTTGATTTGATTTATTATTGTCACATGTATTGGATACAGGGAAAAGTATTGTTTCTTGCGCGCTTTACAACAAATCATGCCGTTCGTGGAAAAGGAAAAGAAAGGATGCTGGAAAATCTCGGCAGGTCTGGCAGTATCTCAAGGGAGAGAAAAGAGCTGATGTTTCAAGTGAAAGTTTCTTTTTTGTAAAAGCAGATTCCAGCATCCACAGTAATTTGCTTTTATTGCTTCCATTCATAGAATACAAAGAAGGAAAGGACAGGGTGCAGAATACAGTCATAGCTAGGGTGTAGAGAAAGGTCAACTTAATATATGGACTTAATATACAAGTCCATTCAAAAGTCTGACAGCAGCAGGGAAGAAGCTGTTCTTGAGTCAGTTGGTGCGTGACCTCAGACTTTTATGTCTTTTTCCTGACGGAAGAAGGTGGAAGAGGGAATGTCCGGGATGCGTGGGGTCCTTAATTACGCTGGCTAGTTTTCTGAGGCAGTGGGAAGTCAATGGCTGGGAGATTGATTTGCATGATGGACTGGGCTTTGCGGTCTTGGGCAGAGCAGGAGCCCAGACCAAGCTGTGATACAGCAGAAAGAATGCTTTCTATGGTGCATCTGTAAATGTTGGTGAGAGTCATAGCGGACATGCCCAAATTTCCTTAGCCTCCTGAGAAAGTAGGGGCGTTGGTGAGCTTTCTTAACTATAGTGTCGGTGTGGAGAGCCAAGGACAGGTTATTGGTGATCTGGACACCTGGATGAGCTATTTTAGGTCTGGATGAGGGATGAACGTTGACCAGAATGCTGTGGGGAGTGGATAATCCCCCCTGTCCTTCAGCCAGAAGAAGGGGGACGTTTTCAAAATGCGGCCAACCGAGTTGAGTATCAACCAACTCATCCATCCAACACACTGCAGGGGCACATGGCAAGGCCTTGGCATTCCTTGGTCAGATGGAAAGTGTGTTGCAGCCTCTGCCTTCACTCTCCATGGCTCCAGCTACAACACGTATTTTAAACTGTTATAACAACATTGTGGACTCACCATGACAAGAACACTGGGGAGAACAAAGATTGAAGGGCATACAGCACAGGAACAAGCCCTTTGGTCTATCAACCCTGTACCAACACATAACACCTTCCTGAATTAAAGATCTTTTGCCTCTAAGCAAAGGAGAAATGCTGGAATTTTTTTTTGCCTTTATGTGGCTCCATATCCCTCTATACCCTGTCTGTTCATGTATCTGTAAAGATTCCTCTTAAACGTTGCTGCATCTACCATCTCATCTGACAGCGCATTCCAAGCCCTTACCCCCCCCCCCCCCCACCCCTCTGTGTAAAAGAGTTCCCTTGATTTTCTCTACAATAGTGCCAAGGGATCCTTCCTGCCCTGAGGTGGTTGGCAGTCACTACTGAGAGACAGCATCTGTGACAATGCAGCTCTCACTCAGCGCTGCTCTACACCAGGAGAATGGGAGGAAGAGCAATGTTCACTATATTGCTTCCTAATGAATCTTATTGACATTGCACTTTTAACACATTTAAAATCCGCAATCATCAAAGAAAAATGGACACGAGTGAGGAGGCGTTAGGACCATTGACACAAAGCTTGGCCAATGTGGAAGTAGTGTCAGATGTGAGTAGAGATAGAGAGGGATGGCCATTGAATGTTGGCCTATCTCAGATTACCTACACTCATTATCAGAATGAATAAGCCACATTCTGTGTCTGTTACATCAAATAAAATTAGACTGATTTTCCCTGAACGAGTTAAACATTACAAACACTGGTTATCAACATTATTCGAATATGCCTTATCTGCACCCCCATGATCCTTAGCCAATTAGCTTCACTCCCTGCCATGAATTGCAACCAGTTTCTTCATCATCAACTCCATTGGGAGGCAATGACCTAGCGGTAATGCTACTAAACTATTAATCCAGAAAGACAGTAGGACTAGGGGGCACAGCCTCAAGATAAAGGGGAGGCGGTTTAGAACGGAGTTGAGGAGGAACTTCTTCACTCAAAGGGTGGTGAATCTCTGGAATTCTCTACCTGTTGAAGTGGTGGAGGCTGCCTCGCTAAATATTTTTAAGAAGCGGGTTGATAGGTTCTTGATAAGAGAGGGGATTAAGGGTTATGGGGAGAGGGCGGGAAGGTGGAACTGAGCCACAACAGATCAGCCATGATCTTATTGAATGGCGGGGCAGGCTCGAAGGGCCAGATGGCCTACTCCTGCTCCTATTTCTTATGTTCTTATGTTCTAATGTTCTTAAACCCATGTTCGAATCTCTCCACGGCAGATGGTGGAATTTGAATGCAATAAAAAATATCTGGAATTAAGAATCTACTGATGAAACCATTGTCGGAAAAACCCATCTGGTTCATGAATGTCCTTTAGAGAAGGAAATCTGCCGTCCTTACCTGGTGTGGCCTATGTGTGACTCCAGAACCACAGCAATGTAGCTGACTTTTAACTGCTCTCTAAAATGGCCAAGTGAGACACAAAGTTCAAGGACAATGAGGGATGCTTCTCCAGCTAGTGATGCCCATGTCCCAAGAGTGAATAAAAAATATCTTCTCCCTGGAAACTGTCTGAGGCTGAAGGAGATGTTGGAAATCTTGGTGACATGGCTGACGTGGGTTTTTCAGTCCTCGTTAATCTATTCCATCTCAGTAACAAAACTCAATTCAACTGCTGCCTCGGCTCATCCTCTCCTGAGAACCTCATCAATGACTTTATCACATAGACTATCACTGGACTAGCGCCCTCTGGCCTCCCGCATTCTACATCCTGTGAACTTGAGGTCATGCAAAACTATGTATCCATCCTTGCATCTAGTCCCATTCACCAATCACCCTATCCCATGCCCACATTAGTCTCCAGTTAAACAACACTTCAGTTGTAAAATAATCATCCTTGGTTTCAAGTCCATCCATGGCCTCATCTCTCCCTGTCTCTGTAGCCTCCTCAAGACCCACAATCCTTTGAGATCTCGGCATCCTGTCAATTCTGGCCTCTTGAATGTCCTCAATTTTCACCTCTCTGCTACTAGTGGGCATGCATTCAATGGCCTGGGCCGAAACTCTGGAACCCCACCCCAAACCTCTCTGCCTCTCTATCTCTCTCTGGTCCTTTAAGGCACTCGTCAAAATTAACCATGTTGACCAAGCTTTCGGCCAATGGCCCATTTTTTGGTGTCATGTTAGCGTTATCAACACTGGAAGTTTTGGAGAGGGTACAGAAAAGATTTACCAGGATGTTGCCTGGTATGGAGGGCATTAGATATGAGGAGAGATTGGAGAAACTTGGTTTGTTCTCATTGGAACAAAAGAGATTGAAGGACGATCTAATAGAAGTCTACAAGATTATGGGTGGCATGGACAGAGTGGATAGTCAGAAGCTTTTTCCCAGGGTGGAAGAGAGAATTACTAGGGAGCATTGGTTTAAGGTGCGAGGGGCAAGGTTTAAAGGGGATGTACAAGGCAAGTTTTTTACACGGAGGGTGATGGGTTCCTGAAACTCGCTACCGGGGAAGATAGTGGAAGCAGATATGATTATGACTTTCAAGAGGCATCTTGACAAATACATGAATAGGATGAAAATAGAGGGATATGATCCCCGGAAGAGTAGAGAGTTTTAGTTCGCGGGCAACATGGTCAGTACAGGCTTGGAGGGCCGAAGGGCCTGTTCCTGTGCTATCATTTTCTTTGTTCTTTGTTCTATTCCAGTGAAGCACCTTGGGAGGTTTTACTACGTTAAGGGTATTATCTAAATACAAGTTGTCGTTTCTTTTTCCAGCTGTGCCAGTGGGAAATGTGCACAGATTATCTGAGCCAGCACGAACAGATTTCCCAAATTAAGCTCCACCAGATATATAAATCTGTCCAAATCTCCCAAGCATTATCCTTAAGCTCCAATTCGCTGGTGAGCTGTCAAATGGACTGCTATCATCTTCAAACTGAATCACATTAGTCTGAGTGCCTTTGTTGCAGTTCACTTTGGAAACATTACAGCGTTCAAATTGCGGACTTATAACTACTCAAATAATCTCATCACCGACAGAGATTTTGCACTATATTTGCCGCATTCTTCACTTTATACAATTCACCAGTTGTGATTGGTTCTTTCAGTTTATTTCATTTGCCCAAGAGCACTCACACACTTTTGTAATATCACCATTGCTCTCTCTTCAGACACTGTGCCCCAAGAGGGCATCATGTGCCTCCATGTGATGGTCCAAGGTTATGCTTGGGAAGGTTCTGTGGTGGGTTTGTCATTGCCTCCTGCAGAAATCCTGCAGAGTTGTAGAGTTGTAGGGGTCTGGAACGCGCTACCGAGTAGGGTGGTGGAGGCAGGAACGTTGGACTCGTTTAAGATGCAGTTAGATAGGCACATGAGTGAAACGAGAATGGAGGGATATGGTAGGGGCTATTAAATAGGGTTAAACCTCGGGAGACACCGGAAAGGCAGGCTGTAAGATTAATATTTTTGACTTTATTCCACATGTGGAGGTCCACCTCGTGTCAAACGAGGGGCATTCACACGGCGGGTCGTGCCTGGGCTGCTCTTGGAAGTTCCAGGAATGGCCTAGAACTTCATGTCGGTGTGTGTGCTTGATCCTGGACCGGTAGACGGGCGCCGCAACAGCTCAGTGACTAGCACTGCTGGCTGTGCAGGCACATGGATTTGGGCCTGTGTCTGTGGGAGTTTGCGCATTCTCCCTGTGGTTGCGTGGGTTTCCTCCGGGCGCTCCGGTTTCCTTCCACACCCCAAAAATGTGCTCTCAGGCTAATCGGTTTTTACCAAATTGACACTATTTCTTCCCTGAATCTGACTGAGTAGGGTTCCATTCATAGATATGCAGGGTAGAATAGGTGTAGGGTGATGTGGGGGCGCGGGCTCGTTGGGCCGAAGGGCCTGTTTCCCGTGCTGGATTGTTCTTTGTTCTTTGTAAATCACCTGACCAGAAGGCTCTCCCACCCTTACTGCCTACCTACCGCCAGGCACTATTGGAAAAAGGTTTGCAGGTTGCAGCACCGTGGAGGGCACTGCTGCCTGACAGCACCAGGGACCTGGGTTCGATTCCTGGCTTGGGTCACTGTCTGTGTGGAATTTGCACGTTCTCCCCATGTCTGCATGGGTTTCCTCCAGGTGCTCCAATTTCCTTCCACGGCTCAAAGATGTGTCGAATGGGTTGAGTAGTCATGCTAAATTGACCCTAGCACCGGAATAGTGCCTGGATGGAATGTGGTCGGTGCAGATTTGATGGGCCTAATGGCCTCCTTCTGCGCTGCAGGGATTCTATGTTCTATGTTGCGAATCAACCTGTTTAGCCACATTACGAATGCGATGCACCTTCTGTGACCACGACATCCTGGAGTGGGAGCAGCCCCAGGAAGCCCAGGACACACACCCTTGACATTATGAATCGAAAATCTCCCCATTTCCTAACTGACAGCTAGGGCTGTGTAACCATCTGGTCGGGAGCACGGCATGTGTTGTGCTCTGAGTCTCTACAGCAACATATGCCTCACTGGCCTCTACATTCTTTTTACAAGTTCCTCAGACAGTTTGAGTAAATGATTCATTTAATGTGTTTGGCATGTTTGATCGCATTTCATTCTCCCCATATTGTTTCTTTAAATTATTTAGTCGTTGGCCTACTTTGCACATTTTTGGCGAGGTTTTTTTTTAACATCTTGTCTATTTCTCTAAAATCTTCAGATCATTCTTGTGTCATGACATGCCGCTTGATTCTTTGATGAGAGAACACCTTTCTAAATTTATTTTTAAATTTATGTCCAGGGTGTGTTGGTGCTGCTATCCTTGGGGCGGTTATTATGGAGCTTTCTTTGATTTGATTTATTGTTGTCATATGTGTTACCATACAGTGAAACGTATTATTTTGTGCGCTATAGAGACAAAACATACTGTTCATAGAGAAGGAAAGGAGAGAGTATAGAATACACTGTTACAGTCATTGCTAGGGTGTAGAGAAAGCTCAATTTAATTCAGGGTAGGTCCATTCAAAAGTCTGACAGCAGCAGGGAAGAAGCTGTTCTTGAGTTGGTTGGCGTGTGAACACAACCTAACACAACTTAACGGCTATATCAAAGACAAGTGGTGGCAGAGTGGTATTGTCGCTGGGTTAGTAATCCGATACCCAGGGTAATGCCCTGGGGGCCCTGGTTCAAAGCAAAAGTGCGTGCTACCATTACAATTAAGACTTCAGGTGAATAAAGATGGAAGGTGAGGGCCTAGTGGTGTTATCACTAGACCATTAATCCAAAAACTCAGCTAATATTCTAAGGGATCCAGGTTCAAATCCCACCACAGCAGTTGGTGGAATTTGAATTCAGATTTAAAAATATCTGAAATTAAGAATTTACTGATGACCTTGAAGCCATTGTTGATTATCAGGATCAACATCTGGTTCACTAATGTCTTTTAGGGAAGAAAATCTGCCATCCTTACCTGGTCTGGCCTATATGTAACTTCAGAGCCACAGGCAACGTGGTTGACTCCCAACTACCCATCAAGGGCAACCAGAGATGGGCAATAAATGCTAGCCAGCCAGCGGCACTCATGTCCCATGAATGAATAAAGAGAACACCCACCATGATTGGAGTTGAACTTGTCTAGTTACCAATCTAGTAACATATTCCCAACATGTCCACATTCAAGGACATGTATTTTTCGCTGTTAATGTGATATTCTTGGGAAAGTCAACAAATTGGAAATCTGTTCTGTGGATTCTACCTAAACTACCAAATCTCCCTCCCTCCCCATTTAGCCATTTTAGCGAGTAAGTAAATAATAGCAAGTAAATAAGCCAATTAGATGAAGAGCGTCCATGGTCTGATTCTTGGGAACATGTTTGAGTTTAGAACCATAGAACCCTACAGTGCAGAAAGAGGCCCTTCGGCCCATCGAGTCTGCACCGAACATAATCCCACCCAGGCCCTATCCCCATATCCCTCCATATTATACCCACTAACCTACACATCCCTAGACACTAAGGGGAAATTTCTTAGCTTGGCCAATCAACCTAACCCGCACATCTTTGGACTGTGAGAGGAAATCAGAATACCCAGAGGAAACCCATGCAGACACGAGGAGAATGTGCAAACTCCACACAGACAGTGACCCGAGCCGGGAATCGAGCCTAGGATCCTGGAGCTGTGAAGCAGCAGTGCTAACCACTGTGCTACCGTGCCAGTTTGTTGTGGTTGGTTACAGCGCTGGCAGTAAAAGTACAATTGGCTCTTGGATAAGGTGAGGGAAATTTGACCAGATGGCTTCTATTTGCCATCTAACGACTGTGTTTAATCTGTTGCTCAGAAACAGGCCAGCCAGTGCAACTTGTCTTTAACAGTGTTGACCCTTTCCATAGGTTTCCTCTTCACCTTGACCCAGGCACCCTCACCCCATTGCTACTTCCCATTCCCGCCTTACTCCAGGTCCTTGAGTTCCATTCCAGTCCAAAGATGTGCGGGTTAGGTTCATTGGCCATGCTAAAATTGCCCCTTAGTGTCCTGGGATGTGTAGGTTAGAGGGATTAGCAGGTAAATGTGTAGGGATATGGGGATAGGGTCTGGGTGGGATTGTGTTCGGTGCAGACTCGATGGGCCGAAGGGCCTGTTTCTGCTCTGTAGGGTTCTATGTAGGGTTCTATGTTCTATATTCCGGCTCGACGATGATTCAACTTTCCCATTGAGTGCAGCAATGTTAGTCAGCGTGTGCTGCTGCCGATTTTAGGGAAGGATTGGCTTGGATGTGGTGCTGGAACGATCTGCCAGCAGTGAACATTAAGGATCATAATGCTTAATGGCAGTTCCCTGGAGTGGGTTGTAGGCTGGAATCCAATCGAGGATTTCAGCAAGCAATGAAGGGCAAGACCAGTTTGGCAATTGTCTTGGAATGCAGCTGAGCTGCACACCAATTGCACCCAGACACTGTGGTTTCAGAACCCTTGCTACCCTTATCCAACAAAAAATCTATTGACCCCAGTTTTGCGATTTCATTGCTTACTGTTCATAAGCTCTTTATTTTGAGTCTATAGTTTGGAAAGGCCAAACTCTGTCATAACAACAGGATAGAGAGTGGCAGTTTGGTCAGAGTGAGAGTTAGGGGAAGGTAGGGAAGGAGGTGTGTTTCCCTTTTTTGGAAGAAGGGATTAGCTGGAAAACGACACAAGTAAATGAAGTCAAGATCGCTATAATAAAAGTAATATCCATAAGCAAAGTCGGGCAAGAGAAATAAGTTAGTGTAAGGAAGGCAAGTTAGTAGTATTTTCATGTGAGCGTGTTTCTCTGTTGAAAAAGAGGGTAAAGAAGGGGCTTAAGGGAAGTCAAGCCAGGAATGGTGGGGCAGCACGGTAGCACAGTGGTTAGCACTGCTGCCTCACAGTGCCAGGGGCCTGGGTTCGATTCCCGGCTTGGGTCACTGTCTGTGTGGAATCTGCACGTTCTCCCCGTGTCTGCATGGGTTTCCTCTGGGTGCTCAGGTTTCCTCCCACAGGCCAAAAGATGTGCTGGTTAGGTGCATTGCCCATGCTAAATTCTCCCTCAGTGTACCCGAACAGGTGCTGGAATTTGGAGACTAGGGGATATTCATAGTAACTTCATTGCAGTGTTAATGTAAGCTTACTTGTGGCACTAGTAAATAAACGTTAAACTTGAGAACTTGTACCCGGCATGTGCTCCTCCTGTGATATGTGGGAAATCATGAAAGCTTCCCTGGTAATCCCGGCATGTGCTCCTCCTGTGATATGTGGGAAATCATGAAAGCTTCCCTGGAAATCCCTGGTACCACGTGTGGAGGAAGTGGTCCAGCTACTGGCTAACTGCATTTTGGAGCTGAGGGTGGGTTCACTGGGGAGCATCCGCAATAATGAGAAAGTCATGCATAGCACGTTCAGTGAGGGCGTCACACTGCAGGTGAAGGTTGAACGGGCAGAAAGGCCATGGGTGATGACCAGGCAATGTAGAGGAAGGCAGGTAGTGCAAGAGTCCCCTATGGTTATTCCCCCTTTCTAACAGATATATCACTTTGGATACTGTTGGAGAGATGGCAGTAGAAGGGAAAGCAGTGGAAGGGGAGGAGGAAGAATGTCAGGGCTATAGCAGTGGGAGATTCAGTTGTAATGGGAACAGACGATGCTGCAAATGAGACTCCAGGATGGTATGTTGCTCCCTAGTGCCAGTGTCAGGTATGTCACTGAACGGTTGCAGGAAAGCCTGAAATGGGAAGGCAAACGTTCCGAGATCATGGTATATATCGGTGCCAACGATGTAGGGAGAAAAAGGGATGAGATCCTGCAAGCAGAATTTAGGGAGCTAGGAAATAAATTGAAGTACATAAGAACATAAGAAATAGGAGCAGGAGTAGGCCATCTGGCCCTTCGAGCCTGCCCCGCCATTCAATAAGATCATGGCTGATCTGTCATGGCTCAGTTCCCAGAAGGTAGTAATTTTTGGATTACTTCCTGGGCAAGATACTCGTGAGTTTAGAAATAGGATATTAGCCCAGCTGTATGTGTGGCTGCAGAGAAGGTGTAGGAGGGAAGGCTCTCGATTTCTGGGACTTTGGGACCATTTTTGGAAACAGTGGGACCTGTAGGAGAGACTGAGTAGACTGGGCTTTCAACAAGGCCTTACGTGGGAGACTGTTAGCAAAGGTAAGAGGACATGGGATCCAAGGAAATTTGGCAAATTAGATCTCAAATTCACTAAGTGGCAGGAAACAGAGAGTGATGGTCAAAGGATGTTTTTTGGACTGGAAGGCTGTGTCCAGTGGGATCAGTGTTGGGGCCTTTGCTGGTTGTGGTTTATATAAATGATTTAGATTTGAATGTAGGAGCGGGTTGATCAGTAATTTCTTGGGTGTATAAAAACTGGTAAATAGTGAGGAGGATAGCCTTAGATTGCAGAATGATATAGATGGGCTGATCAGACCAGCTGATCAGTGGCAAATGGAATTCAATCTGGAACATAGAACATAGAACATTACAGCACAAACAGGCCCTTCGGCCCTCGAGTTGCGCCGATCACATCAACCCCACCAATCTATAGACCTATCTATAACCCCCAATTCCATTAAACCCCATATACTCATCCAGAAGTCTTTTAAAAGACCCCAGCGAGTTCGCCTCCACCACCGATGACGGCAGCCGATTCCATTCACTCACCACCCTCTGAGTGAAAAACTTACCCCTAACATCACCTCTGTACTTCCCTCCCCGCACCTTAAATCTGTGTCCTCTCGTAGCGACCATTTCAACCCGGGGAAATAGCCTCTGAGAGTCCACCCTATCTATTCCTCTCAACATTTTATAAACCTCTATCAGGTCGCCTCTCAACCTTCGCCTCTCTAGGGAAAAGAGTCCCAGCTCCCTCAACCTATCTTCATAAGGCATGCCTCCCAGTCCAGGCAACATCCTTGTAAATCTCCTCTGCACCCTTTCAATAGCTTCTACGTCTTTCCTATAGTGAGGCGACCAGAACTGCGCACAGTACTCCAAATGAGGCCTGACAAGGGTCCTGTAAAGTTGCAGCATTACCTCCCGACTCCTAAACTCAATCCCTCGATTAATGAAGGCCAGTACACCATACGCCTTCTTGACCACCTCCTCCATAAGTGTGAGATGATGCACTTGAGCAGGACAAACAAGACAAGGAACGGCAGGACCCTTGGAAACGTCAAGGATCAGAGGGACCTTGATATGCATGTCCCTTAAGGTGGAAATGGATAAAGTGGTAAGAAGGCATATGATACACTTGCTTTTATATGAGCCAAGGCATAGAGTTTAAGAACAGTGAGGTTATGTTGGAACTGTATAAAATGTTGGTTACGCCACAACGAGAATATTGTGTGCAATTCTGGAATCCACATTTACAGGAGGAATGGAAAGTGTGCAGAGAAGAGTTACCAGGATGTTGCTGGGACTGGAGGGTCATAGTAATAGGAATTGGATAGACTGGGGTTGTTTTCCTTGGAGCAGAGGAGACTGAGGGGAAACATGGTTGAGATGTATAAAGTTATGATGGGCACAGATAGATAAAAAAAAGCTTTTCCCCTTAGAGTAGGGGTTAATGATCAGTGCGCATAAGTTTAAGATAAGGGGTAGGAAGTTTAGAAGGGATGTGAGGAAAAGCTTTTCATCCAGAGGGTGCTGGGAGTCTGGAACTCACTGGCAGGAAGTGTGGTGGAGGCAGAGACCCTCATAACGTTTAAGAAATATTTAAATGCGCCCTTGTGATGCCAAGGCACGCAAGGCTATGGACCAAGTGCTGGAAAATGGGATTAGAATAATTGGGTGGTTTCTCTCTACCAGCATGGGAAAAGGGGCCTTTTTCTGTGCTGTAGACCGCAATGACTGTATAACTAATCCCGGGTCCCAAACCTTTTAGAGGGAGAAAGTTTAAGATTTCCTTTGTGTGAAGAAGTTCTCCATGACAGCCACCCCATCCTGTCCCCTCTACCCCACCCCCCCCCCCCCCCCCCCCAACCAACTTGAAGGAGTGGCAAGATGGCAAAGTGGTTAGCCTTGCTACCTCACAGCGCCAAGGACCTGGATTTGATTCCGGCCTCAGGTCACTGCCTGTTTGGAGTTTGCACATTCTCCTCGTGTCTGCGTGGGTTTCCTGCGGGTGTTGCGGTTTCCTCCCCCAGTCCAAAGAGGTGCAAGTTAGGTTGACTGGCTATGCTAAATTCTCCCTTAATGTCAGGGGGATTAAATATGTGCGATTACAGGAATAGGATTTGGGTGGATTGTGGTCAGAGCAGGCTTGATGGGCCAAATGGCCTCCTTTTGCGTTGGAGGTTTTCTATGACTCTGAATTCTAACACTGAAGTTCTTTCTCTTTTTTCTGAGCTGTCGCAATGGAAAAGACAAAATAGTTTCTCATTCTCTACCCTTACAAATCCAAAATCATCTCTGCAACACCTCAATTAGATCACCTCTTAACCTTTTATGTACAAGAAAATCTTGCCCTGTTCTTTGCCACACAGCCTCACGAGTTAACACTTCCAACTGGTCCATGCATAGGATACACCGAAAGTGAGTTACAGACTGAAGTCTAATTGAGGGGTTCAGATGGATTACAGAGAAACCACGAATATAGATGAAGTGTAAGGCTGGAATCCAGTCAACAGGCTCAGAAGGTTGATATATAGTTTACTTGCAAATGAGATCATGAGCTTTGGCTCCCATCCAAGCATAAACTCTGTTCAACCCATTGGTTAAAGTCAAATCTGAAGCGACATTTAAATGTAAACACATTCCTTGTACTCTTTCCATAAGAGTAATTATGCAAATAGTGGATACCTGTGGATAAAAACAGATCCCTCAGAATGGAACGATCAGAATCTACACATGATAAGGTCCAAACAATTTACGAGTCTTATTACATTGTTAAAGTTTAATGATAATTACCTTGTTAAACAGGTGGTGGGTGTTTGTACACATATAAATGGGGATAGCTGGGACACTGGAGTTAGGGTAGAGGTAATGGCATCAATTAAGGAAATGATAGTGTCTTAATTTTAACTTCATCAATAACCATAGAACCTGTCAACAGCAAAGACTGTGTAGTCAGTTTATCTCTCTCTGACTGGCAATCCAGTTTGATCTTTGAACTGATAATGTGACCCAAAATAATATATTTATTATGAGATCATCTTATGACCAAATCAAGGGCTGATGAGTGGAAGCTATCCGGTGCTGGAGCTAGTGTTCGTGCACTCCTGGGATGGGTGAGGTCAAACTCTGGGTACTCGTGCAGAGATGGGGGCCAAGGGTGAGTGTTCTGGCCCCAATCCCCCACACCACAGCAAGTGGTTTCTTGGAAATGAGCTCCCAGACCAAATAGTTCTTCCCATTACATCCTCACATGGCATTGTAGGAACGTGGGCCAGTTGAAGCATGATTCATAACTGTCAGAAGGCAGTGAGATCTTCACTGGAGTAACTGTTGATCCAGGGATCTGTTGTTGGAGAGCCCGATGGATTTTCAGCTCTTTTGGACTGTAGAAATGAAATTGCGATGGTTTCCCTTACAACAGGGCAATGCATTCTGCTCGAAACAATCCAACTATTCTGGTCCCATTTTCTAGCACTTAGCCTTGTGTACCTTAGCATCACAAGCGCACATCTAAATACTTCTTAAATGTTATGAGGGTCTCTGCAGTGAGTTTCAGACTCCCAGCACCCCCTGGATGGAAAGATTTTCCTCACGTCCCCTCTAAACCTCCTTCCCCTTATTTTAAATCTATGGCCCTACTCATTAATCCATTCATCAAGGGGAAAGTTTCCTTCTGGTTTACTCTATCCATTCTCCTCATAATTTTATACATCCAGAAAATAAGGTACCCAAGTCTCACACTTGTACTGAAGGCAGCTATTATTTTATCAGTCAAAGGACGTTGGTACTGTTGACAAGGCCAATGGTTAATTCCTTTGGGAAGGTAATGGGGAGCTGTCTCTTGACTAATGAGTGGTTTGCTAGGCCATTTCAGATAAGAGTCAACCATGTTGCTGTGGGTCTGGGAGCCCAGATACAGGCCAGGCCAGATTTGAAGAGTATATTTCCTTCCCTGAAGATCATTAGTGAACCAGATGAATTTTTAAACAACAATTTGGTTGTTTCATGGTCACCTTTACTGAGATTGCTTGACTTTTTATTCCACATTGGTCTAAGTAACTGAATTTAAATGTCCCAGCTATTGAGATGGGATTCGATCACTCAACAACAGATTATTGGTCCAAGTTTCTTGATTGGTAATCTAGGATCATAATCACCCATCATGTTTTGTATATTGCAAAGTCCCACAAACTGCAATGATGTGAATAACCACATTGTCTACTTTGAATCATTAGCCACAAGTAAAAGGTGCTGGAGATAATAAGAAAGGAAGGTGTTGCATTTATATATCAACTTTCACATCCTCAGCAAATAACCAAGTGATCAGAGCCAACAGCGCACTTTTGATGTGCAGAAGCCGTTGTTTTGTAGGTGGGTGCAGTGGCCAAATTATACACAGCAGGATCCCAGCAAATGTGATAAATGATCTGGTGACCAACTATTGGTTCGGAGATAAATGTTGACAGGGAATCAAGGCTTCTGCTGCCCTTTCAGGAATAGTCACGGGATCTTGTACATCCAGCTGAGAACTTGTCCATAGCTTAATATCTGATCTGCAAACTGGCATCTCTGGCAATGTAGCACTCAGAATGAGTCATGCAAAATAAATGCCCAAAGATTTGAAAAAGGCCCTTCGCTTTGGTAGCTTTATCTGTATCAGAGAAATAAATCATCCCAAGGAGAATTTATTTACAGACATAGATACTTTATTAACAATTTCAAATAGCAATTACAAATATCTATCTTAATAAAACAAGTACAACAGAAAAAAATAAGGATATGTGCAAAAACGATAAGTTTGCACTATAAACAGTGGTTTCCATTGTGTTACTGACTTTCTCTTTAACCTGGGATATTGCTTCTGCTGATGGCATTTAATTTGGAAAATTTGCATTGAGAAATGAAACTTGTCTCCTTGTGATTCTCTGACTGAGAATTCAGCCAGGCCCTTCCCACTGAGGAAGTCTTGAGATACGGGAGGCCCTCGAGGGATCCATTCTCTGATCCTTGTCATTTCATGGGCAAAGCCCTCTTCCCCCCTCTCTCGCTCCCTCCCCTTCCCAGCTCAATGTCTCTCTGTCCAAGAAGGAGATCCAAGGGGCAGGTCAGCCAGCAGGAGTGGGCAGTGTGGGTGATGTAAGTCCTGTACTGATTGGCAAACATCTCCTCCACCAGACTCCAGTTCGTGGCCCTGACTACCTCACAGTATTCGGCTGCTTTGTTGAGTGATTGGGTTAGAATTGTCAATCAGAAGGTATGACAAGCACGCGAGATGTCATACTGGGTCAACCCCGCCATCATAAGGACCATACGTATTGGGGTTCTACCCAGTGTTAGCACATTTGAGCAGATGAGGATTTCATCAAGCAACATAACTAATGGAGTTAGGGATTTAAAGAAAGGCTTAAACTTGTATAGTGCCTCTCACAACCCCAGGATATCCCAAAGTGTTTGAGAAAAAATGAAGTACTTTTCAAAACAGTAATTTAAGAAAACACTTTGAAGTTTTCCCCCATGTGGTTTCAGCTTCTGCTAAGTTCTCATTTATTTCCCGTCCGGGTATTATCAGTTTTCTTAGGGTGGCATGCACTTAACACTAAGGTTGTTTTCTTTCCACCATCTGAGTTTTTGGATTAATAGGCTGTGATAATATCACCAGACCATCGCTTGCCCTGTTTCAATCGTTGCTTTCTTAATCTCAAAACGTCGCCCCGTTACTTTAATTCCACTCCCGGGAATGGCTTCAAATAATGCCGGGTTTCCAACTCTTTATGAATGAATGCCTGGAAGTGCAGTCACATGATCCACCATCCGAGCTCCGCCCCCACACTCTTGCCATTGGCCACTGATTTAACTAACCTCATGGACCTCTACCCTCTCACAGCCAATCAGAAAAGGGACAGACTCTTCATTATCCCATTGGATGAAACTTGTCTGTCCGTCAAACGGCCTTCAATATTTTAACAACTGCCGAACTAAAATAGTCAAAGAAAATTTTGAACAACCGTCAGACCGCTCCACAAGCCAGAGAGAAAAGTGACCCACTCTAAATCTCCCATCAAAATATCTTGACTCCCCCCCCCCTCAACATACTGTGCAGTTTTGGTTCCTTATCTGAGAAAGGATATCCTTGCTATAGAGGGAGTATAGTGAAGGTTTACCAGGCTGATTCCTGGGATGGCATGTCTGTCACATGAGGAGAGATTAAGTCAGTTAGGATTGTACTCACTGAGTTTAGAAAAGTGGGAGGGGATCTCATAGAAACTTGTAAAGTTCTATCAGGGTTAGACAGGGTAGATTCAGAAAGAATTTTCCTGATGGTGGGGGGGGGGTCCAGAACTAGGGGTCATAGTTTGGGGATAAGGGATAACTGAGGTGAGGAGAAATTTCTTCACCCAGAGGATGGTGAATGTGTGGAATTCACTACGACAGAATGTCGTTGAGGCCAAGAAGAAATTAAATAGAGCTCTTGGGGCTAAAGGGATCATGGGAGGAAAGGGGGGATCAGAATATTGAATTTGATGATCAGCCATGATCGAAATGAATGGTGGAGCAGTCTCGAAAGGCCAAATGGCCTCCTCCTGCTTCTGGTTTTTATGCTCCTTATGGAGGAGGCCCAACACATCACCCTCACCATCCAACAGCTGTTGAGTGGAGACCAACAGACTTTTCAGTTGGGTAATTGCAAACTCAAAATCAAATGACCTTGCCTGCCTTCCCATCACCCAACAGTTAAATGTGGAAGTGTTCAACTACCTCAATGATTCTTCTCTTGGGTGACATTCATCAGTGTCTGGAAGATTGTTCCTGGATGCTCCAAGATGGGGAACTTGGGTGAACACTAGTTCTGCAACAATTCATGTTTGAACCAGGTGGTCACTCACTCCTGGGATACAGGGCTGGTGGATAGATTCCTCAATTTTATGGATTTAATCTTTATGTATCTGGGATTCCGAATGTAAGCCGTTCTCTTCAGAGACACAGTCACCCACGCCCGATAACACAACAGTGCTGGAGCCCTGGGCCAACACAACCGACCTTCATTTCTCCTCAACAAGTCAGGCACTAACAGGGGAGGGGCAAAACAGTGGCAGAGATTTTCTTCAAGGATACAACATAGGAGGGAATTTTCCTGTGCGGGGTGGGAGGGGAGGCAAACAAAGCAAAGGTCCATTGACCTTGAGCAAGAGTTTCTGATTTTGGGATGAGAGTGGGTGGAAAATCCTGCCCGTAATCTTTCTTGCCAAAGCTTATGGCTTGTTACATTAGCATCATTCTACAGTGTGGCAATTTAGCCACAACATTTGTCAGAATATCTGCACCCATTTTACAAAACTGTGGCTCTGGAACTCCTCAATCTTTAGACTGAAAGATCATGCAAGTTTCTGATGCAAATGGAGTAACTGTGCACTTCTTCACGTGTGAAGCCTCACTATCACAGCCAGCCCAGGGTTCAGTGCTACCTTCCTGCAAAGTAGCTTCTTATAGAGCACATTACAGAGTGACAGGCAGATCTTAGTTACTCGCAGGTGAGCATTACTGTCAAGGTCAGCATTCATCCCTAATTATCCTTGAGAAGGTGGTTGCGAGCCACTATCTGCAGTCCATCTGGTGTAGGTATAACCACAATACTCTTACCAAGAGAGTTCCAGGTCATTGACTCAGTGTCAGTGAAGGACAGAGTCCTAAGTCAGGATGGTGCGGGGCTCGAAGGGGAACTTGCTTGTTCTTCCGAGTGTGCTAGCAACAACTTCTAGATATGAAAATGCAAAGTAACATACATCGACGGTTTAAAGCGACATCACTCCATCCTGCTATCAATTAACTGGACAAACCGCAATAAAATGAGTTGACACGATTATGGTGTTTTTGCGGGAACGCAGTGCGAAATATGACACGTGTGGACAAACATGGGTGAAGATGATCCTGTTTGGGATTCCTCACCATCATCACTGCTGTGTCATCAGTCTCAATCCGCCTTCTGTGGGAATACAACATTCGGAAAACAGGAACCTCCATGTGGGAAGGATGATGGGAAGTGAAAATCGGTGACACCAAAAATTAACGATCTGCACAACCGATTTGCCAAGTGGGGATAATACCCAGTTAGAAATGAGCAGCAGAATTGAGACTCCAATTGTAAAGAAGGATAGATAATAATGACCACACCTATAATGTAATGCCTTTAACTTAGTAAAATGGAGGCTTACAGGTGCGTGGTCGGACTAAATTTGACACCAGGACATGTCAAGTCATGAGAACAGGTAACTAAAAGGTTGGTGAAGAGGAAGGTCGATGGTTTACCAAAACAGGAGGGAGGGAAGGTGGGGAGTTTTAGAGAGGACTTCTGGAGATTAAGGCAGGTAAAGGCAAGATCACCAAGGGGACAGCAGTGGGAGTCAGAGATGCACAAGAGGACAAAATGGAGAAGAGAGAGATACTTCAGAAGCTTGTAGGGCTGGAGGAAGATAGATGGAAGGGAGGCTGAGGTCATGGAGGGATTTGAAAACTTGAGTGGAAAGGTTCAGATGGATGCATTGTGGGACCAGGAGGCAATGTGGTTCGATTTGCCCAGGAGTGATGGATCAGAGTCTTGTGCAGCTGGATTTTATGCCCCCTCACCTGTAGAGTTTTGAAAGCAGTGTTCCTTCTGGTTAAATCCAGTAGACCGCTTGCCCCATCCCCACCCCTAGCCCATCCCTCTGCCCCTGTTCCCACCAAAGAGGCATCAGGGAGAACTGAAGTAGGCAATGGATTCCTACTTGATGGTCCTATCTCTCTGCTGCCAATGTTTAACAGGGTCTGGGAGAGACCCTGGTCAGTAACCAGCCCAGCAAATTTCCATGGACAGGCTGCTGGATGGTGGGGGAGGGAGGGAGGGAGGGAGAGGAGGAGGGGGGCATGCTTTAACAGAACCCCTGGGCTCATAGGAGGGTCGCTCCTACGCCCAGGTTGCCAACCCACATGGCCTCTCAAACCTCAGACCCTCTCCCCACCCCACTTCCCGGGACCTGCCAGTTTGGCACCTGGCGAGAACACACCCACCCTTCCCCACATCCCACCCCAACCGTACCCAAATGATCCAACGCCACATGCCCCCTGAGGCGCTTGGAAATCCACCAGGCTCTGATGGGTTGGCAACTTTCCGAGAGGGGACATCCTGACCCAGAAGGGCAGAAATGCCCCCTTCAGCTCACTGTGGATTTGGGACAGTCAGTGTTCCCCTCAGTGCACCCTACCCCTGCACTCATTGCCCACCACTGATGTTTTTGCCGGCAGGGTGAGGGATTCAGTGCCTCATATAATTCAGCCCATGGGAAAGAGAAAACCGGTCATCATTTTCCATTGAAGATGGGTGGCACACGGGTTAACACTGCTACCTCACAGCGCCAGGGATCCCGGTTCGATTCCCGGCCTCGGGTCACCATCTCTATGGAGTCACACCCGCGGCTGCGTGGGTTTCCTCTGGGTGCTCCGGTTTACACCCCACAGTCCGAAAGATGTGCCGGTTAGGTGGATTGGCCATGCTAGACTGCCCCTAAGTTTGGGGGATTAGAAGGGTAAATAGGTGGGGTTGCGGGATAGGGCCCTGGTGGGATTGTTGTCAGTGCAGACTCGATGGGCCTAATGGCCTCCTGCACTGTGGGGATTCTATGAAAAAAAAGATAATTGTGAAGATCTATAAATGATTCAATGGTGTGTGATCCCCTCTCCCTCCCACCCCATCTCTCAGTCGATTATGTTTGAGGTGGGTGTAGTTAGTAGACTGGCAGAGCAACCAGGGGTGGTGAATCTCTGGAATTCTCTGCCCGTTGAAGTGGTGGAGGCTGCCTCGCTAAATATATTTAAGGCACGGGTAGATAGGTTTTTGACAGACAAGGGAATTAAGGGTTATGGGGAGAAAGCGGGAAAGTGGAACTGATCCACTTCAGATCAGCCATGATCTTATTGAGTGGCGGGGCAGGCTCGAAGGGCTGGATGGCCTACTCCTGCTCCTATTTCTTACGTTCTTATTTCCCAATGGCCTTAAAGGGACACTGCATTCATTGAAAGATCTTAGCAATTGTTTTTCCTTTGGTTTTTTTTCAATGGGGCGAGACAAGGAATGAGATTTGACGTGATTTACTTCAGTCACTGATTGCGTGCCTGTCCAAGATTCCAGCCTCACCGGGCGATGTTACACACCTGGAGTTTGTTAGCTTTAAACCACGCTGTGCAGACGGTGCTCATGTTGGGCTTTGAGGCCATCAGCTTGTCTGTGGAGTTCTACTGAGTTTGCTGCATCGTCAGTCGGCAGAAGCCAAATCAAGCATCCAGTCATAACGCTCGGGTCACGAGTCACGAGTCTTTAATGCTTGGCCATTTTTTGTTTGGTAGTTCTTATTGCTGTGTCATCTCACCTTGGCAACCCTAAAATGCCACCCGCGTGGCAGTAAGAACGACGTGTCTGTCCAAAAGGGTGGGGCAGGAGGATGGGGGCGAGGGGTCTGCGATGCCTGAGGCGCGTCCCTTGATGCTGTTGGTGAAACGGCCCAGTCCCTCCCCGACCCCCGCTCCCCACTTCTTCCCACACGCCCGCACTGCTTCTCCTCTAGCTTTCCGACTCCCACAAGGCACCTCTTTGGCCGTCCTCACTTGGCAACCTCTGCGTCCGCTTCCCTGCTCCTTTCCGGGACGTTCCGACGCTCGCATCTCCGACGCGTCTGCAACAACAACAACAACAACAACTTTGGCTGCTAAAGCATTATATATAAATGCAATTTCTTAGCACTTTTTTTTTTGGCTGCGGTGCCATTGACGTAGAAAATGTCCCAAGGTGCAACACTGAGCTACATCAGGGGTTTTTAAAGAGGGGGACAGAGCGAGGGGGAGATGGAGAGGAGGGGAGGTTTAGGGAGGGAATCCCTGTAGCTTTGGCATTTTGAAAGCGCGGCCACTAATGGCGCAGCAGTTAAAATTGGGAATGAACACAAAGACCAGAACTGCCAGGGGTGGGGGGGGGTGGGGTGCAAAGTTCCTGAAGGGTTGTAGGGCTGGGGGCGGTTACAGAAATCGGGGATAATGAAACCCTATAGGGATTGGGAAGCATGTCAATTTTCAGACTGAGGCTTTACCAGACCAGTGGCCAGTGCGTTGGGGCAGCACGGTGACACAGTGGTTAGCACTGCAGCCTCACAGCGCCAGGGACCCGGGCTTACTGCCCGTGCAGAGTCTGCACCTTCTCCCCATGTCTGCGTGGGTTTCCTCCGGGTGCTCCAGTTCCCTCCGCAGTCCGAAAGACGTGCTGGTTAGGGTGCTTTGGCCGTGCTAAATTCTCCCTCCGTGTACCCGAACAGGCGCCGGAGCGTGGCGACGAGGGGAATTTCACAGTAACTTCATGGCAGCGTTAATGTAAGCCTTACTTGTGACGCTAATAAATAAATAAAAACAGCACAGGTCAGCAGGCATTTAGGTGTTGGAAGACAGAACTTGGTGTGAGTTGTGATATGAACAGCACAGTTTTAGTGGCCTTATGTTAAAGTGGAATGAGAGAGAGATTGAGGAAAAGATTCAAGTGAGTGGATCTGGGAATGTGGAACTTCAATCCCAGATTGAAGGATCTAGATAGGCTGGGCGAATGGGCCAAGAAATGGCAAATGGAATTTAATGTTGGCAAGTGTGAGGTGGACCACTTTGGAAGGAAGAATGGTAGGAAGGACTATTACTTATGTGGCGAAAAACTGCAGCAGGCGACGGTGCAGAGGGACCTCGGGGTCCTTGTGCATGAGTCGCAAAAACCCAGCTTGCAGGTGCAGCAGGTGGTCAGGAAGGCGAATGGGATGCTGGCCTTCATAGCGAGGAGGATTGAATATAAAAGTAGGGAGGTCTTGCTGCAGCTGTATAGGGCATTGGTGAGGCTGCAGCTGGAGTACTGTGTGCAGTTTTGGGCGCCGCACATGCGCAAAGATATTTTGGCCTTGGAGGGAGTGCGGAGGAGGTTTACTAGGCTGATACCGGAGTTGAGGGGGTTGAGCTATGAGGAGAGGCTGAATGAACTAGGCTTGTACTCGTTGGAGTTTAGAAGAATGAGGGGAGATCTCATTGAGACGTATAAGATGATGAATGGGATGGATAGGATAGAGGTGGAGAGACTCTTCCCGCTCAAAAAAGACAGTAGGACTAGGGGGCACAGCCTCAAGATAAAGGGGGGGCGTTTTAGAACGGAGTTGAGGAGGAACTTCTTCACTCAAAGGGTGGTGAATCTCTGGAATTCTCTACCCGTTGAAGTGGTGGAGGCTGCCTCGCTAAATATTTTCAAGAAGCGGGTTGATGGGTTTTTGATAAGAGAGGGGATTAAGGGTTATGGGGAGAGGGCCGGAATGTGGAACTGATCCACTTCAGATCAGCCATGATCTTATTGAATGGCGGGGCAGGCTCGAAGGGCCAGATGGCCTACTCCTGCTCCTATTTCTTATGTTCTTATGTTCTTATGAATTCTCCTGTAGAACAGGAGGTCGAGAGGAGATTTGAAAGAGGTGTTCAAACTTATGAGGGTTTTGGACAGAATAGATCGGGAGAAGCTGTTCCCATTGGTGGAAGGATCGAAAACCAATGGATACCGATTCAAGATAACTGGCAAAAGGAGTGATGGCGACATGAGGGGAAAGTATTTTCACACAGCGAGGGGTTAGGATCCAGAATACGCTGCCTGAGGGGAGGGGAGAGGGGGGCATTTAAGTGGGAGTTGGATTATTATCTGAAAAGGAGTAAATTACAGGGATTCGAGGAGAAGGCAGGGGATTGCCACAAGCTGCTATCTCGTTCAGCACTGATGGGCAGAGGGGCCTCCTTCTGTGCTGTGTCAGTGATTCTGTCAAGTTTATGAACATGGAGGGATGGAGGAATGCAGTGGAATATTCAAGTCGAGAGTTGACACTGCATTCCTGGCTGATTATCCATGCGTGTCTCCTAGGACAGGACAAAGCATTGCCAGAATCCAGATGGCAAGGAGACTGGTACCACTGCATCTCCACACTTTTGTGGTAGAATGTGACTAATCTAGGGTTCAAAGTAAAAGTTCCATCTCTTCCCCGGCGTCAGTAACAGGGAATTTATTTCTTGAATAACTTGCACCCATTTGAGTAAATATTCCCACTGCTCCCCTCAGTGTATGGCACCTTACCATCAGGAACCAGAGCACAAGGAATATTCCATTTGCCAAAAGTCAGAAGAGAAAGTGGCCTTCCAGAGTTTTGTGGCATTGCGAATGGGTTCGCTGAGGTAGATATGGGGAATTGGGGGGGGGGGAGGGTGCGGAGAGGGGGGAGATGTTTCCACGTGTGGGACAGAAACAGGACGAGGGTCCGTGAATATAGAAGTCGCCAATAAATCGAACATAAAATGCAGGAGAAACGCCTACCCAAAGGGTGACGCAAGTGAGTGGTTGGAATATCCAGAGCAGGGCGGCACAATGGTGAGCACTGCTGCCTCACAGTGCCAGGGACCCAGGTTTGATTCCTGGTTTGGGTCACTGCCTGTGTGGAGTTTGCACGTTCTCCCCGTGTCTGCGCGGGTTTCCTCCGGGTGCTCCAGTTTCCTCCCACACTCCAAAGATGTGTGGGTTGGGTGGATTGGCCCTGTTAAACTCCCCCTAGTGTCAGGGGGATTAGCTCGAGTAAATATGTGGGGTTTTGGGGGGATAGGGCCTGATTGGGATTGTGGTCGATGCAGACCCGATGGGCTGAATGGTCTCCTATCTGTACTTTAGGATTCTATAAAACAGGAGGGCACAAACCTCAGGTTTGAGACTCGGGGGGGGGGGGTGGTTTCCAGCCCTATTCATCCCAAAACCGGACAATCCCCCCTGAGGTCAACTGTATGGTCATCGCCCCCCTCTCCCACCAGCACATTATCCAGCATAGAACCAGCATAGAACCCTACAGTGCAGAAACAGGCCCTTCGGCCCATCGAGTCTGCACCGAACACAATCCCACCCAGACCCTATCCCCATATCCGCCCCCCCCCCCCCCCCCCCCACCCCTTCCTTCTGTTACAATCCCTGTGCTGGGCAGGGTGGAAAAATTCCACCCAACGCATGCAACTAGGGAGCATTTATTCATTCAATAGTGGGGTGGAAATTTGGAACTCATTTCCCGCCCCCCCCCCCCCCCCCACCCCCTGAACCCTCCCCGCTTCAACATTGAGAGTCAGCTGAATGGTGCAGGACATGAGAGGAGGTGAATGGCCTACTCCTGTTCTCAAGCTGCTGTCTGGACTTGCACGTGTATTACCAGCAAACGTTGCCAGGGTGAAGTGAGTGCATCAAGCTTACGTAGTTTCCAGGCAGTGTGCTCGGTGCAGAACTGATCAGACCCGAACCAATCTGACCGGCCTGGCTTTTGAAACTTACCGGATCGCTCTCATTGGTGACTGGCAGAAGGTCCGGCAATGCCAGTCGCCGCTCCTGGTGCACGAACATCGAGCCAGCTCTCGTTTCCGGCGTTTCAGAGGGTTGCCCAGTCCGTACGGGACCACCTGGCTGCGAGGGTGGAAGTTACAGTGAAACATCTGCCCAGCAGCAGTTAATCACAGAGCATTATTTACATAGAACCCTACAGTGCAGAAACAGGCCCTTCGGCCCATCGAGCCCGTGCAGCCACATCACCCCACACCTATTCTACCCTGCATACAGAACCAGCATAGAACCCTACAGTGCAGAAACAGGCCCTTCGGCCCATCAAGCCCGTGCCACCACATCACCCCACACCTATTCTACCCTGCATATAGAACCAGCATAGAACCCCTACAGTGCAGAAACAGGCCCTTCGGCCCATCGAGTCTGCACCGAACACAATCCCACCCAGACCCTATCCCCATATCCCTACACATTTACCTGCTAATCCCTCTAACCTACACATCCCAGGACACTAAGGGGCAATTTTAGCATAGCCAATGAACCTAACCCGCACATCTTTGGACTGTGGGAGGAAACCGGAGCACCCAGAGGAAACCCACGCAGACACGAGGAGAATGTGCAAACTCCATACAGGCAGTGACCCGAGCCGGGAATCGAACCCAGGACCCTGGAGCTGTGAAGCAGCAGTGCTAACCACCGTGCTACCGTGCCGCCCCAGCATATCCAGACTCAAACTATTCCCTCTGGCAGGATTTCCCAAACGGGGTTTCAGGGAAGCCCCAGGAGTTCCGGGCGAAATCCAGACATTTTTGAAAAAGCTGCCCAATTCAAGGCAAGTTTTTCATCTTGTCAGCTACCGGTAGGCACATGTGGACAGCATGTTAGCACAGTGGTTAGCACTGCTGTCTCACAGTGCCAGGGACCCGGGTTCAATTCTGGCTTCGGTTCACTGTCTGTGCGGAGTCTGCATGTTCAAAGAACAAAGAACAAAGAACAACACAGCACGGGAAACAGGCCCTTCGGCCCAACGAGCCCGCGCCGCCGTCCCATTGTCTCAGTGACCTATTCATGACTCTAGTCTATGCCTAATGTGTGAGGATCAGGGAGGTCCAATATAGGGACAATTTGTTACCCAATCAATCAGCCTAAAAGCACATTTTTGGGATGTGGGAGGAAACCGGAGCGCCCGGAGGAAACCCACGCAACCACGGGGAGAACGCGCAAACTCCCACGGACACAGGCCCAAATCCATGTGTCCGCACAGCAACAGAGATAGCCTCTGAGCTGCCATGATGCCCTCGAGATGGTCCAGTTTACGCACAACCAACGACATGAAGCAGTAGGCAACTCCCGAAGCAATATCCAAGAGCAGCCCACCACAACCTGCCGCCCGCATGCCCCTTGCTAGACTTAAGTGCCTGTGGATAAAAATTTCATTATTAAAAGACTCTATGTTCCCCCCATATCTGCCTGGGTTTCCTCCGGGTGCTCCAGTTTCCTCCCACACTCCAAAGGAGTGCAGATTGGGTTAATTGGTCATGCTAAATTGCCCTTAGTGTCAAGGGTAAATATGTAAAGTTACGGGAGTAGGGCCTAAGAGAGCTGGTTGGTCAGTGCAGACATGATGGGCTGAATGGCCTCTTTCTGCACTGTAGGAATTCTATGATTCTATGACCAGTCAGCCTATCAGCAGCCAATGAACCAAGAAGCTGGCCTCTGATTGGACAAGCTGTAAAATGGCCTTTGCCATGGGGGCCTGAGAGAGGTGTGTGTGTGTGTGTGTGTGTACGAGAGAGAGGTGAGTGTGTGAGACTGCGAGAGGTGAGTGTCTTGGTGTGTGAGTGTGAGGGATGTATGTTTGTGAGAGAGAGAGAGAGGTGAGTGTATGTGTGTACATGTGTGTTTGCGTGTGTGCGTTTGTGTGTACGTGTGTGTGTGTGTGTGAAATGAGAATCCAGCTCTTGAGCAGCATACAAATATTAAATGAATTTATCACTCTTTCCATTAAAAATGACAAAAATGTACACAATGAACAGAAGCAGGACTGGCCACTAGGCCTCTTGTCTTCCCTGTCATTAATATACTGATCTATGTTGACCTCAGGGCCATTTTCTGGGCCATTTCCCCATAGCTCTCTATTCCTCGATCTGTCAAATATTTATCCAGCTCCACTTTAAATACTTCTAATGATCCAGCCTTCACCACGCTCCAGGGCAGAGAATTCCAGAGATTAACACCCTCTGAGTAGAAATTTCTACACATTTCAGTTTTAAATGACCAGTGCTTTATCTTGTAGCTATGCCTCTGTGTTCAAGACTTTCCCACTCGTGAAAACATCTCACCGTCTACCCTGTCAAGCCCCTTCAGGATCTTATATTTGAATAAGATCACCCCTCACTCTTGTATACTCCAAGTAATACTCAGCCAGATTATTTTGTCTCTCTTGATATGACAACTGTCTCATCCCAGGAATTAGTCCAATGAATCTCCTTTGGACTGCCTCCAATGTCCTTTACACAATATCCTTTACACAACATTACGCAACAATATCCAATATCCTTTACACAACATTCCACGTGAGACCTTGCCAACACCCTGTACAATTACAATAAAATCTTCCTATTTTTAAATGCCAACCTCTTTGCAATAAAGGCCAAAAGGCCATTTGCCTTCTTAACCACTTGTTGGACCTGCCCATTAGTTTTGTGTGATTCATACACTAAAACACCCAGATCCCCCTGTACTCCACTCACCTGCAGTCTCTCTCCATTTAGATAATGATTTGCCTTTTGATTCCTATTATCAAGGTGCATGGCCTTACATTTCCCCACATCAAACTCCATTTGCCAGGTTTCCGCCCATCTATTTCTTTCCAGTGTAGAATCATAGTATCCCCATCACACCCTGTCCTTCCACCTAGCTTTGGATCATCTGTAAATTAAATCTTGCACTGTTCTTTCTTCAGGTCATTAATGTAAATAGTGAACAATTATGGACTAAGAACTAATCCACTTTCCACTCTGAAAGAACCCATTTATTCCAACTCTCTGTTTTCTCTCTGACAGCCAGATTTCAATCCGAACATACTCCTCCAATTCTATGGGTTTTGTGGCACTTGTCAAATGCCTTTTGGAAATCTAAATTCATGACATTTATAGGTTTCTCTGTCTACCTCAATGGGGACAAAATAGAAATGGTTCAGAGCTTCAAGTTTTTAGGTATCCAAATCACCAACAACCTGGTCCCCCATACCAACACTATAGTTAAGAAAGTCCACCAACTATTTTCTCAGGAGATTAAGGAAATTTGGCATGTCCACTATGACTCCCATCAACTTTTACAGATGCATCGTAGAAAGCATTCTTTCTGCTTGTATCACAGTTTGGTATGGCTCCTGCTCTGCCCAAGACTGCAAAAAAATTACAAAGGGTCATGAATGAAACCCAGTCTATCACGCAAACCAGCCTCCATCCATTGACTCTGTCTATACTTCCCGCTGCCTTGGAAAAGCAGCCAGCATAATCAAGGACCCCACGCACATGAAGATGCAATGGCCTAGTAGTATTATTGCTAGATTATTAATCCAGAAACTCAGCTAACATTCTGAGGATCCAGGTTTGAATCTCGCCACGGCAGATGGTGGAATTTAAATTCAATTAAAAAAATCTGGAATTAAGAATCTATTGATGACTATGAAACCATTGTGGATTGTCAGACAAACCCACCT
The DNA here is from genome assembly GCA_037974335.1 of Prionace glauca. Lineage (NCBI taxonomy): Eukaryota > Metazoa > Chordata > Chondrichthyes > Carcharhiniformes > Carcharhinidae > Prionace > Prionace glauca. The sequence goes on from CM075732.1 coordinate 96,080,366, forward strand.
GGTTCACTAATATCCTTTAGGGAGGAAATCTGCCATCCTTACCTGGTCTGGCCTACATGTGACCCCAGAGCCATAGCAATGTGGTTGACTCTCAACTGCCTTCCAAGGGCAACTAGGGATAGAACCCTAGACATAGAACCCTACAGTGCAGAAACAGGCCCTTCGGCCCATCGAGTCTGCATCGAACACAATCCCACCCAGACCCTATCCTCATATCCCTACACATTTTACCTGCTAATCCCTCTAACCTACACATCTCAGACACTAAGGGACAATTTTTAGGATAGCCAATGAACCTAACCCGCACATCTTTGGACTGTGGGAGGAAACCGGAGCACCCGGAGAAAACCCACGCAGACACGAGGAGAATGTGCAAACTCCACACAGGCAGTGACCTGAGCCGGGAATCGAACCCAGGACCCTGGAGCTGTGAAGCAGCAGTGCTAACCACTGTGCTACCGTGCCGCCCAATGGGCAATAAATGCTAGCCAGCCAGCGACACCCATGTCCCATGATGAATAAAAAAAGAAATAGTCTCTTCCACCTTCTTTCGTCGGGAAAATGATACAAAAGTCTGAGGATCACGTACTAACTGACTCAAAAACAGTTTCTTCCCTGCTGCCATTTGACTTTTGAATAGACCCATCTTGCATGAAGTTCTTTATACCCTAGTTACGACTGTAACACTGCATTCTGCACTCCTTTCCTTCTCTATGAATGTACGCTTTGTATATAGCATGCAAGAAACAATACTTTTCACTGCATGCTAATATATGTGACAATAATAAATCGAATCCTCTCTGTCAACTCTCCCTGTTACATCCTCAAAGAATTTGAGCAAATTTATCAAACATGATTTACCTTTCACAAAACCTTAAATCTTGGAAATGTTTGTTTAACAGAAGAGAACTTTCTTGTTGTGAGAAATCCATGTGCGTAAGAAATAGAAAACATTTTTTATAAATTTATTTTTGTATCGATTACACAATAATGTTTTTCTGTGTGGTTTAACTCTTCAGTACAATAAGGATGTATTTTTGGGATTCAGTCAGTATTCTAGAAAGTCAACAGGGTTCCGTGGCTGAGAGTGTTCGGCAAATCATTGCATGACGTTCGATATATATTCTGTGATTGCGTCATTTTTCGTTATGCAACCCATTATACAACTAACCTTATGACTCACAAAATTGTGCCGCAATTTCATTATTGAAATGACCCATGCCTTCAATCTTGAATGAAAACAAAATAAGAGTAATTTTAGGAGGGTGATTAGGTAAGTGGTTAGGTAAGGATGCTGAGCGATTGTCTGGAAATGAATTGAATCATTATCGGAGTATGTTACATAAACAGATAAAATGACTGCTGAGGGTATGTCCAAACAAAGAGGGGCCTTTATAAGTAAATGGTTGGATCGGGTGGCACAGCGGTTAGCACCGCTGCCTCATAGCGCCAGGGTCCCAGGTTCAATCCTGGCCTCGGGGTCACTGTCTGTGTAGAGTTTGCACATTCTCCCTGTGTTTGCGTGGGTTTCCTCCAGGTGCTCCGGTTTCCTCCCACAGTCCAAAAACGTGTGGGTTAAGTTGATTGGCCACGCTAAATTGACCCTAGTGTCATGAGGATTAGTAGAGTAAATGGGGGGGGGGGTTACGGGAATAGGGTCTGGGTGGGATTGTGATGGTGCAGATTCAATGGGCTGAATGGCCTCTTTCTATACTGTAGGGTTTCTATGATCCTATGAACTGTGGTTCAGGATGTCAGCTGCCTACCACCTTAGTCCAAAGGGTCAGTGGGTTTGAGTCCCAATCCAGAGACCTGGGCACACTACCCAAGCTGACACTCCCAATGCAGGACTGAGGGAGTGCTGCACTGTTCAAGGAACCGTCTTTCAGATGGGAACAAATCTGCCTGGGAGATACCATGACCATTATTTTGAAAAGCAGGAGAGTTCGGCCCAGTGCCCTGGCCAATACATACTGGTCAACCCAACCAGATCACACTGGTGTTTGTGGGAGCTTGCTGTGCACAAAACTGGCTGCTGAATTTTCTACATTGCAACCGTGACTACACTTCAGGGCTATGCTGTGTTGGCTTCACTGATTATAGAGACATTCTGAGGTCATTAAATACTCTCCGTAAATGCAAGCTTTTCAATTTTTTAGTAAGTATCTTTCATCAAGGTGATGCATGTTGCAACATGAACGTATGTACGCCATGCATTGTGGTTTCGAAACTTCTGGACTGGCAAAGCCTGTCGGTTGGGAAAGAAATTGGACCTCCACCAGTTTACTACCCAATGAGAAATGTCCATTGGGATGGGGCGGTGCCCTGCATGCTCCTCCCCCCACATTAATGCCAGACAGAGAGGCAGAATTGGGCGGATCAGGTATCCGGAATTCTTTCACCTCCCCCTCAATTAGCACTTGGCTGGGTTCAGAACACAATTGTTCAGATAATTCACGGGCTGAAGTGTCCAACTTAGAAAGAGACAGAGTTGAAACTCATCCCCAATTGGAGGAGGCAAGGAAACGTGGAATTTCTAGATCTGAGGCAATTAGATTCACCATCCAGCAGATAGAACATAGAACACTACAGCACAAACAGGCCCTTCGGCCCACAAGTTGTGTCGATCATATCCATACCTACCAGGCCATAGAACTGTCTGTAACTCCCAATCCCATTAAATCCCATGTACTCATCCAGAAGTCTTGAAAGACCCCAGCGAGTTTGTCTCTATCACCACTGACAACAGCCGATTCCACTCACTCACCACCCTCTGAGTGAAAAACGTACCCTTGACATCTCCTCTGTACTTGCTCCCCAGCACCTTAAACCTGTGTCCTCTCATAGTGACCATTTCAGCCCTGAGAAATAGCCTCCGAGAATCCACCCTATCTATACCTCTCAACATTTTATAAACCTCTATCAGGTCACCTCTCAACCTTTGTCTCTCCAGAGAGAAGAGACCGAGCTCCCTCAACCTATCTTCATAAGGAATGCCTCCCAATCCAGGCAACATCCTTGTAAATCTCCTCTGCACCCTCTCAATAGCTTCCACATCCTTCCTGTAGTGAGACAACCAGAACTGTGCACAGTACTCCAAGTGAGGTCTGACAAGGGTCTTATAAAGTTGCAGATATTCCAACAATAATGGAGTTGATCAATCTCTGTCAATGAGTTTGCAACATGCTCAGACATGAGATGAGGAAAAATTTATTTATTAGTCACAAGAAGTGCCGGAAGATTGGAAAACGGCTAATGTTACGCCGTTGTTTAAGAAGGGTGCCAGGCAAAAGGCGGGGAATTATAGGCCGGTTAGTTTAACGTCTGTGGTAGGTAAAATGTTAGAAACCGTCATTAAGGAGGAAATAGCGAGGCATCTTGAGGGGAATTGCTTGATAGGGCGGACGCAACACGGTTTCATTAAAGGGAAGTCGTGTCTGACAAATTTACTGGAGTTCTATGAGGATGTGTCTAGGGCAGTGGATAGAGGAGAGCTGGTGGATGTGGTCTTTCTGGATTTTCAGAAGGCGTTTGACAAGGTACCTCACAAGAGGTTATTGCAGAAGGTCAGGGGACATGGAGTTGGGGGTAGGGTGTTAGCGTGGATAGAGGATTGGTTGTCAAATAGGAGGCAGAGAGTGGGGGTCAATGGATGCTATTCGGATTGGCGGTTGGTGACTAGTGGGGTGCCCCAGGGGTCGGTGCTGGGGCCTCAGCTATTTACCATTTATATAGATGATCTGGAGGAGGGAACCGAGTGCAGGGTGTCGAAATTTGCTGATGACACCAAGATTGGGGGAAAGGCAAATTGTGCGGAGGGTGTGGAGAGTCTGCAGAAGGATCTAGATAGGCTGGGCGAATGGGCCAGGAAATGGCAAATGGAATTTAATGTTGGCAAGTGTGAGGTGGTCCACTTTGGTAGGAGGAATGGTAGGAAGGACTATTACTTACGGGGCGAAAAACTGCAGCAGGCGACGGTGCAGAGGGACCTCGGGGTCCTTGTGCATGAGTCGCAAAAACCCAGCTTGCAGGTGCAGCAGGTGGTCAGGAAGGCGAATGGGATGCTGGCCTTCATAGCGAAGGGGATTGAATATAAAAGTAGGGAGGTCTTGCTGCAGCTGTATAGGGCATTGGTGAGGCCGCAGCTGGAGTACTGTGTGCAGTTTTGGGCGCCGCACCTGCGCAAGGATGTTTTGGCCCTGGAGGGAGTGCAGAGGAGGTTTACTCGGCTGATACCGGAGTTGAGGGGATTGAGCTATGAGGAGAGGCTGAATAAACTAGGCTTGTACTCGTTAGAGTTTAGAAGAATGAGGGGAGATCTCATTGAGACGTATAAGATGATGAATGGGATGGATAGGATAGAGGTGGAGAGACTGTTCCCGCTCAAAAATGACAGTAGGACTAAGGGGCACAGCCTCAAGATAAAGGGGGGGCGGTTTAGAACAGAGTTGAGGAGGAACTTCTTCACTCAAAGGGTGGTGAATCTCTGGAATTCTCTGCCCGTTGAAGTGGTGGAGGCTGCCTCGCTAAATATTTTTAAGAAACAGGTTGATGGGTTTTTGATAAGAGAGGGGATTAAGGGTTATGGGGAGAGGGCGGGAAGGTGGAGCTGAGTCACGACAGATCAGCCATGATCTTATTGAATGGCGGGGCAGGCTCGAAGGGCCAGATGGCCTACTCCTGCTCCTATTTCTTATGTTCTTATGTTCTTAAGAAAGGCTTATATTAACACAGCAATGAAGTTACCTTGAAATTCCCTTAGTCGCCACACTCCGGCACCTGTTCGGGTCAATGCACCTAACCAGCATATCTTACAGAATGTGGGAGGAAACCGGAGCACCCGGAGGAAACCCACGCAGACATGGGGAGAACGTGCAGACAGTGGACCTAAGCTAGGGAATCGAACCTGGGTCCCTGGTGCTGTGAGGCAGCAGTGCTAACCACTGTGCTGCCATGCCACCCCCCAGTTGGGGAGATATCTGAGTGGAATCTTACAGGAATTTGGCAGTGTCAGTCCTGGAGCGAAAACTTGAATGGGACTCTCCAGCTCCGTGGCCAGTTTCACTCTAGATTCACCCTTTGACTGCCAAAAAGAGTGGGTGAGATTTTTGCCATCACTTTTGTGGGGCTGAGACTCTTAATGCCGGAACCTGGTTCCATTGAGATTGGGGGGTGAAGGGGGTTCATTTTTAATGAACGTCCCAATAACTGAAAAAAAAATCTCCCCCCCCCCAATCCACCCTCTCACCTCAGAGGTATCTGTGGCTTTTCCCCCCAATTATCCGCAGAATCTGCCTCCCGCCCATCCCTCTCCCCCAGCCTAGGTCATCACTGTCTCCCCCCACCCCCACATTAAACCACTCCCCCAGCAACATCATCACTGGCAACTTCCCCACCCCACAACCCCACATCACTGCCAACATCCCCACCTGTCCCCCTGTCATTGTCTCCTTCTCCCCCACGCCATCATTGCCAGCATTCCCACAGCACTGATCATCACCCAGGATCTCTCCCGTAATCATCAGCAGGAGTTCCCCATCCCAATCATTGCAATGCTCCCTCCCCCCCCATTATTGTTGGCAACCCACCCTTTTCCCCTCTGATCAATGTTAGTATCCCCCACCACCACCCTCCCCCCCCGGCCGCCTTTCTCTCCCCTGACCATCGTCAGCATCCATCGCCTCCTCAGTATTCATGAAGCAGAAGGGACTCTTCAGTTAGAGATAATAAAATAAAACAAAACTTATTCCAATCGATAAATCCAAAAAAAAAGGATTTAATAAAGAAACTTCATTACTCCAACACTTCAGGCCTCAACCTGGGCCATTCCAAGCTCCCCCACAATCCCAACAGGTTCTTTATACTGAGTCAGCTGGTCAGCTGATCATAATATCATTTTGTCATTGGTTGCATAGTTTGCTGGGTCAGCTGACCCTTAGGTCTTGTTACCATTGGTCGCACTACATCAGATCCAATGCTATCATTGGTTACATTCCAACAGATTCCCTTTTCTTCCCAAAATAAGACAACCGTCCTCCAGTATTCTTAACAACTTTCCGGTTCCTGCACCCTTTTTTGGAAAACAGTTGAATAACTATCAATTTGCACCAAGCAAGTTAAATTTGGAAACTTCCTTGTTTTCCAGCGTTTGTTTAATGCTGATGATTCTCAGTTGCTTTTCTGTTACGCTTTTTGTTGCCTGAAAATTGTCCCATAAAGACCGGTTGTCAACATAACACTCAATTGGCACTTTCTCACCCAATAAAACGTAACTCTGTTAATGTGTCGGACAAATATATCCCCATATCCACTGCCCCGGCTAACATTAGGGTTTTAGCTGCCAATGTACTTCTGACTACCCGTTTTATTTTCTCTGCTTCTCAGCCGAAGGGGCAACATTTTCCTTCCTTACCAACCAAGAATATTATGAATCCGGTGCCACTCGAATCTATCTGGTAGACTGTAGCACCACTAAACACAGCTAACTTCATGTCTTCCAGTTCTCCTAATGCTGGGAATTTAATGACACATTCTTCTAAATTTAGCCTTTTTAAAGTTTTATTAGCCTGAAAGATCTCTCTGACTGTGGCACTGCTGCCTCACAGCGCCAGTTTCAATTCTCAACGTACAGCCTGATCCGCCAAAACTTTACACAAGATGTCACCTATAACTGTGTGATTCCTTTCACAGAGGCCATTGCTGAATGGATTCTCTGCTGCAGTCTACATTATTATAATATTTAAATTTTCACGCATATCCTCAAACTCATCATTTGCGAATTCACTCCCATTGCCTGTCAATAATCTAGACAGCGCCTCCAACCCTGTTCCAATCCAGTGAGTCATAATTTGACTACTCTCAGAGGCTATTTCCCTGGGTTGAAATGGTCGCTACGAGAGGACACAGGTTTAAGGTGCGGGGAGGGAAGTACAGAGGTGATGTTAGGGGTAAGTTTTTCACTCAGAGGGTGGTGAGTGAATGGAATCGGCTGCCGTCATCGGTGGTGGAGGCGAACTCGCTGGGGTCTTTTAAAAGACTTCTGGATGAGTATATGGGGTTTAATGGGATTGGGGGTTATAGATAGGTCTGTAGATTGGTGGGGTTGATGTGATCGGCGCAACTCGAAGGCCGAAGGGCCTGTTTGTGCTGTAATGTTCTATGTTCTTATAACGGTATTTTTATCTTTGCTATAAATCACCGTGGATATGCTAAACTGGGTGGTCATGTCTACAAAGTGCAATAGATGGACACCTTTGCCCTCACCCCATCTATCACTGTATCATTGAAATCTCATGCTAGTGGCAGACCCAGGACTGGACGCAGGGGATGTCCTTCTTTATTTTATGCAAGTTTCACACTTGGCTGATATCTGCTCTATGGGATCATTATATCCTCTGTCCAGCCCACCTGCATCCTGCAGCAGTGTCTCAGTCTCTGTGGTGCCGGATGACCAAATTCCTTTTCGAGTTTCAGAATAAACTTCTTGTTGTCTGTTAGCGATACTAATGCGTCATGAAGCCTTTGCTCTGATAATTTTGGTTTGCTTAAGGGAAGATAGTAATGGCCAGACCTTGTAAAGTGTAGATCCACAGTTTTCCCAAATACCACGGATTTTATCTTGTCTTAAATCGACGGTCATCTGAGCTTTCTTCATCGCAGAGCTGCTTAATAACAAAGGTATATCACTGGAAACTAAGAACATAAGAAATAGGAGCAGGAGTAGGTCATCTGGCCCTTCGAGCCTGCCCCGCCATTCAATAAGATCATGGCTGATCTGAAACGGATCAGTTCCACTTTCCCGCTTTCTCCTCGTAACCCTTAATTCCCTTGTCTGTCAAAAACCTATCTACCCGTGACTTAAATATATTCAGCGAGGCAGCCTCCACCACTTCAACGGGCAGAGAATTCCAGAGATTCACCACCCTTTGAGTGAAGAAGTTCCTCCTCAACTCTGAACACCTGCATCCTACACCTGTACATCTACATCTACAACAACACCTGTACTTATGAATAAACCGATTCCCACAATCCTATAGGAAGTATCACCCTTTTGGAAGATGTTAGAGTATTGCCATCTCCAAATCTAAAGTAGGTGGAACTATCACGTTCTTTCACTATCTTTATGATCAAGAGGCCCTAACTAACAATCTAGCCAATCTTGATCACAGACAGTGGATGTACATCCACTATCTAAAACAGCACAGTTGAAAGAGTCTACTATCAGGACGCTAATGGGACTCAACTTTTCTGCCACCAAAACAGTGCCTTCCTGGTCCTTATCCTCGCCACTGTTGGTTTCCACGTATTCTGTGTCACATATCATTTCAAGGACATGGATTTCTTCTTTTCAGGGAGTTTACTACACAGTGATATGGGGGATCACATTGGAAATGGTGATTCACAATCCTTTTAGCATTCCTTTGATGCAAAAGTATTTTATCAGTTTCCCATGTGTGTCTTCTTTCAAATCGGTTAGATCGGTTTCAACACTAGGTCTGTTATTAATGTAACTGTCTCTGTTTCAGGCCCTTTGTGTACCATTTGGCACATGGCTGAGATACCAATGACTCCTCCATTCTGGGTGCTATGGTCTGCATTGAACAAAGTGGCAGGGAAGGGTTGTTTTCCGAAAAACTGCTTTAATGACACTGAGATCAAAGAGGGGCTCTGTTCCCTTTAATCGTGTTTAGTCATTCCTGAAAGAGTATCCATGCGCATCAGAAATGCACAGTCCAACAACCTAACAGCCCAATACTGCATCTGGAATCTCCAAGCTAAATTTCATTAAACTGTTACAGCCCCTATCAAAATCCATAATGCACTCCTCCATGGACTGGTATCTTGATTTGATTTTGATTTATTATTGTCACATGTAGTAGTATACCGTGAAAAGTTTCTTGAGCGCTATACAGACAAAGCATCCTGTTCATAGAGACGATATGGAGATGCCGGCGTTGGACTGGGGTGTGCATAGTAAGAAGTTACAGCTCAAAGTCCAACAAGTTTATTTGGAATCAGGAGCTTTTGGAGCATTGCTCCTTCATCAGCTGAGTGGCCGGCTGGGGCGGGTGGAGTGACCAGAACAGGGTGGGGTTGGGGTTGGGGTGTGGCGGGGGGTTGTGGCAGGGGGTGACCACTGTCTGTGGGGCCGGAAGATCCTGCTGGGTGGGAACAGTCGGAGAATTCCAGCCAGTGATTTTAGTGACTCACTCACCGGAGTAACAGTGCGCTGTAAAGAAAGTGGAACTGAGGACCTTGTGAACAGGGTAGACAATATCTATCCATCTATGCATTATTTCACCTAGATCGTAACTGCAGGACACCATTAACCAGCTTTAACTAACACTCAAGGTTGCATTAAATCTCTTCCAGGCCAGAGTGTTGTGGTTTCAGTTCCTCCTCTGTGAGTGTTTAGGTTCTACAATGTTCCGTGTGTCCAATGTTGGAACACTTAACTGGCATCAAACATTCTTATGATCTCTGCGAATCAAGATGGCGGGTATATTTTCTTCCATACATGTGGTGTTATTTTGACAGATTGGCCTGAATTTGCTTCCTGACTCTGTGCCCAGAGAACAAATCCATTTTCAAACACTCTCCGTTAACCCTGGGAAATTAAAGCCACATGTAACCACTGCACACAAGCTGATCAAGATTGCTTTGCTGCGATGCATATTCTGAGATGCTGAGTGTGGAACTGACACTTGGTTGTAGTCAGGAGGGGAAAAGTCAGAGCAATGTTTCTCTAACCTTACCCCATTGCGATCCTGCTTTTTAAGAGTGACTATGTGGCATTATGTGTGTCCCCCACTCTGCTCGCCCCTGCCATTCCCTAAAATTCCTACATTTCAACAGTGACCACAACTTCAGAAGTACTTCATTGGCTAGAAAGCACTTGGGATACCCTAAGGCTGGGGGAACACGATACAATTACAAGTCTTTACTTCATTCTCTCTTTAATAATCTTTTCCGCTCTCAAGTATGATGCACTGCACTTGAAAAGGCAACTGTGGGATTAGAACACCACTGCTGTTTTTGATAAAAAAAACCTCAACATTCTCACAACTCAATAAACAACGTTCCTCCTCCCAACCTCTCCCTTCCTGGTTTTAATAATTTATAAATAGTTTACATTGATATCCCCTCGTCACTGATTCATTGATGACCTGGTGGCACAGTGAGTACCATCCTGGGATTCCAGACTAGAAATCTAGGGTTCAAGTCTGACTCCAGGAGGTTTTGACCAAGGAAGGAATGTGGTGAAGAAGGTTGGGTTTCGAAGATCAATGGCAGGTGCTAAAAGTGGGAGAGAATTTGGGGCAGATTCCTGGGCAACCATGTGACGGACAGGATGTTGGAGCCTACACCATCAGTATCCAAAGCTCCAGACTGTAACATCCTGTGCATATTACCAAACAACTTGGACTCGCTGAGTGATCTATAACTCACCACCACCCGTTACTGATTCATCCACATTTTATCGGGCATCCTATTTACTGTTTTTGGTTTGATTTTGATTTTATTTACCCTTGTCACATGTATTAACACAATGAAAAGTAATGTTTCTTAAGCGCTTTGCAGAAAGAGCACACCATTCATAGAGAAGGAAAGGAGAGAGTGTAGAATGTAGGTTTCAGTCATAGCTAAGGTGTAGAGGAAGATCAACTTAATGCGAGGTAGGTCCATTCAAAAGTCTGATGGCAGCAGGGAAGAAGCTGTTCTTGAGTCGGTTGGTACGTGACCTCAGACTTTTGTATCTTTTTCTCAATGGAAGAAGGTGGAAGAGAGAATGTCCGGGATGCGTGGGGTCTTTAATTATGTTGACTGCTTTGCCAAAGCAGCGGGAAGTGTGGACAGAGTCAGTGGGTGGGAGGCTGGTTTGAGTGATGGACTGGGCTACATTCAGAACCTTTTGTAATTCCTTGTGGTCTTGGGCAGAGCAGGAATCATATCAAACTGTGATACAACCAGAAAGAATGCTTTCTATGGAGAATCTGTAAAAGTTGGTGAAAGTCGTAGCTGACGTGCCAAATTGCCTTAGTTTTCTGAGAAAGTATAGGCATTGGTGGGCTTTCTTAATTATAGTGTTGGTATGGAAGGACCAGGACATCTTGTTGGTGATCTGAACAACTAAAAACGTGAAACTCTCGAACCTTTCCACTTTGTGATGTGTAGCAATAGCAAAACCGCTGGCTTTAATTATTTAAAATGTTACATCGGCTTAACAAGTTCATAGAAACATCGAATCCCTGCACTGCAGAAGGAGGCCTTTCAGCCCATCGAGCCTAAGAACATAAGAAATAGGAGCAGGAGTAGGCCATCCAGCCCTTCGAGCCTGCCCCGCCATTCAATAAGATCATGGCTGATCTGTCGTGACTCAGCTCCACCTTCCCGCCCTCTCCCCATAACCCTTAATCCCCTCGCTTATCAAAAACCCATCAACCCGCTTCTTAAAAATATTTAGCGAGGCAGCCTCCACCACTTCAACGGGCAGAGAATTCCAGAGATTCACCACCCTTTGAGTGAAGAAGTTCCTCCTCAACTCTGTTCTAAACCGTCCTCCCTTTATCTTGAGGCTGTGCCCCCTAGTCCTACTGTCTTTTTTGAGCGGGAAGAGTCTCTCCACCTCTATCCTATCTATCCCATTCATCATCTTATACGTCTCAATGAGATCTCCCCTCATTCTTCTAAACTCTAACGAGTACAAGCCTAGTTTATTCAGCCTCTCCTCATAGCTCAATCCCCTCAACTCCGGTATCAGCCTAGTAAACCTCCTCTGCACTCCCTCCAAGGCCAAAATATCCTTGCGCAGGTGCGGCGCCCAAAACTGCACACAGTACTCCAGCTGCGGCCTCACCAATGCCCTATACGCCAACACCAATGCCTACACCAACAACAATCTCAAATAGGCACTATCCCCATAAGCCCCACATAATTAACCCCACTAATCCATTGTAGAGGGCTGTTGAGAGTCAACCACATTGCTGTGGGTCTGGAGTCACAAATAGGCAAGACCAGGTAAGGACAACAGATTTCCTTCCTGAAAGGACATTAGTGAACCAGATGGGTTTTTACAACAATCAGTCATGGTCATTATTAGCTCCAGATTTTTATTGGATTTAAATTTCACCGTCTGCCATGGTGGGATTTGAATCCAGGTCCCCAGATCTTGCTCTGGGTCTCTGGATTATTAGTCCAGTGACAGCACCACTACACCACTGCCTCCCCTAATTATTGGGCATTAGGCGGTGATCTAATTGAGGTCATTCAGTTGATGAAGTTTTTATTGCATCATTTGCTTATTTTGAACATAGGAACATGGAAAACAAGCCAGTAGTGGGCCAATCAACTTCTCGAACCTGCTCTGGCATTCAGTTATATCATCGACTTCAATGCCATTTTCCGCAATATCCCATATTCCCTGATAACATTCCTAGTTAGAAACAGTTGAACTCTGTCTTGGACATACCCAATGACTGAGTGTCCACAGCCCCTCTGGGCTGGAGAATTCTAAAGCTTCACTTCCCCCTGAGTGAAGAATTTCCATCCCACCTCAGGACTAAATATCCTGCCATTTATCCTGAGAGTGTACCCCCTGGATCCGGACCCCAGCCAGAGGAAACATGGCTGGAGTCTGGATCCTGCATCTACCCGGTCGAGCCCGCCAAGAATTTTGTACATTTCAATGAGATTACTGCTCATTCTCCTTTACTCAAGACAAGACAGACCAAATGGGCGGCACGGTAGCACAGTGGTTAGCACTGCTGCTTCACAGCTCCAGGGTCCTGGGTTCGATTCCCGGCTCGGGTCACTGTCTGTGTGGAGTTTGCACATTCTCTTCGTGTCTGCGTGGGTTTTCTCCGGGTGCTCCGGTTTCCTCCCACAGTCCAAAGATGTGCGGGTTAGGTTCATTGGCTATGCTAAAATTGCCCCTTAGTGTCCTGGGATGTGTAGGTTAGAGGGATTAGCAGGTAAATGTGTAGGGATATGGGGATAGGGTCTGGGTGGGATTGTGTTCGGTGCAGACTCGATGGGCCGAAGGGCCTGTTTCTGCACTGTAGGGTTCTATGAAAATCTCCTCAAACTCGTCATAGAGGACAATCCTGCCATCAGCCTGGTGAACTTTTGTCGCACTCCCTCTATGGCAACGCTCTCCTTCCTTAGGTAAGGAGTCCTAGAGTGTACACAATGCTCCAGGTGTAGTCTCGCCGAGGCTCTATACATTTGTAGCAAGACATCTTTAGTCCTGCATTCAAACCCACTTGGAATAAAGGCCAACAAATCATTTGTCTTCCTGATCACTTGTTGCTTGTTGGCTTTCAGTGACTCATGAGCAAGAACATCCAGCTCCCTTTGGATATCAACACTTCCCTTTGTGTTTTTTTTTCTACCAAGGTGGATAACTTCATATCTTTCCACATTATATTCTGTCCACTATGTCCATGCCCACTCACTGAGTCTGTCTAAATCCCCTTGAAGTCTGGCTGCATCCTCCTCACAACTCACATTCTGACCTAGTTTTGTGTCAGTAACAAGCTTGAAAGGATTGCACGTGTTCCCCACGTCTAGATCATTGACACAGATTGTGAATAGCTAGGGTCCAAGCCCTGATCCTTACTGTACCTCACCAATCACAGTCTGCTTGTTTGACAACAACTTGCTTATTTCTTCTTGAAATCCAATTTGTTTAGCCCTCAATCTTTCACACTTCAAGACGTACAAGATTCATCTATATTAAGGTTTATTTATTGGTGTCACAAGTAGGCTTACATTAACACTGCAATGAAGTTACTGTCAAAACCCCGTGGTTGCCACACTTTGATGTTTGTTCGGGTACCCTGAGGGAGAATTTAGCGTGGCCCGTGCACCTAACCAGCACATCTTTCGGACTGTGGGAGGAAACCGGAGCAGCATGGGTGGCATGGTTACACAGTGGTTAGTCCCACTGCCTCACAGCGTCAGAGAACCGGGTTTAATTCCGCGTGACTGTCTGTGTGAGGTTTGCACGTTCTCCCTGTGTCTGTGCGCTCCGGTTTCCTCCCACACTCCAAAGGTGTGCGGGTTGAATGGATTGGCCATGCTAAATTTCCCCTTAATGTCAGGGGAACAAGCTAGGGTAAATGCGTGAGATTATAGGGATGGGGCCTGGGTGGGGTTGTTGTCATGCAACTCGATGGGCTGAATGGCCTTCTTCTGCACTGTAGGGTTTCTATGATTCTATGAGTCACCCATAGGGGACCCACGCAGACATGGGAGAATGTGCAAACTCCGCACAGAAAGTGACCCAAGGCCGGAATCGAACCCAGGTCCCTGGCGCTGTGAGGCAGTAGTGCTAACCACTGTGCCACTGTGCTGCCTGGTGCCACTGTGCCTCCATTCTCATAATTTGATGCTTTTATAAATAGGCAACTGACAAAATTTCTCCTGCAGTGCATCAAATTAATGATAAAATTTGGTCTCGACGCTAATATATAATGGTATAAAAGTTCCTGGCGGGATATAATTATTTTTGTCAGGCAGCAGCCAATGTGGTTTTCAGCTCGGGTTCAAGGTATATAATTAACCTCAGATTTAATATCAGAAAATGTTGAAACAATAACAGAAATGGAGGGATAAATTTCAGCTCCATTCGTGATTTGGCCATGGTCGCTGAGGCTTTGCGATTTTTCAACAACAGCCTGGAGACAATTGCGATTGAACTCTGCAGGAATGCACAAGGCCAGCAAGTTGTATGTCGAACTGTGGATTTCTGCAGCTGTGTAAACAGCTGTAGGGACACCATTGAAAGGTGCAGCGATTGTTCTCTAGATGGACCTGGCCTGGCCTGCTGACACACTCCACAGGCTAGCCCCACTTCAAGACTCTGTAGATTTTCACCACCATCGCCAAGGTCACCATCATTGCGATGGTCACCATTGTTGCCAAGGCCACCAACATTGCTATGGTCACCATTGTTGTCATGGCCACCATCATTGCCATGGCCACCACCATCGCCAAGGTCACCATCATTGCGATGGTCACCATTGTTGTGATGGTCACCATCATTGCCAAAGCCACCAACATTGCTATGGTCACCATTGTTGCTATGGCCACCATCGTTGCCATGGCCACCACCATCGCCAAGGTCACCATCACTGCGATGGTCACCATTGTTGCGATGGTCACCATCGTTGCCAGAGCCACCAACATTGCTTTGGTCACCATTGTTGCCATGGTCACCATCGTTGTCATGGTCACCATCATTGTCATGGTCACCATCATTGCCAAGGCCACCATCATTACCATAGCCACCATCGTTGGCATGGCTACCATCATATAATACTGGGTCGCTTAGCAAATGTTGTCTTTTGATTAGCACTGAAAAATGATATCAACAATGGTCTAAAGTATTGTAATTTGGGTCATAGAGGTTTACCGCATGAAAACAGGCCCTTTGGCCCAACTTGTCCATGTTGCTCTTTTTTTTTAAACCCCTTAAGCTGATCCCAATTGCGCACATTTGGCCCATATCCCTCCGTACCCGTCTTACCCACATAACTGTCTAAATGCTTTTTAAAAGACAAAATTGTACCCGTCTCTAATATTCCCTCTGGGAGCTTGTTCCAGACACTCACCACCCTCTGTGTGAAAAAACTTCAAAGTTCATTTGTTTAAATGATTATTTATATCAATTAAGGAAATATCTTCCCTCTGTCAAATATGTGTGCTCCTAAATCTATAAGCCTGTCTGCTTCTCTCAATATTCTACCTCCCAGTATACATTTGTTGTTCCTCTGTTACTTTCTTTAAATCCAATTGGTTATGGATCCAGTCAATCCAAGATCCCAGATGCTTCCTGGCTCCCATTATTAGCTTTCCCATTCAAGCAAAAATATTTGATTCTGAGCTAAAGTCTCTCCTTTTCCTTCCTGATAAAATCACCTCACTTTTCTTCACATTAAATGTTATCTGATAACTTAGTCGTTCCGGCATTTCCTTGTAGTTGCTTACAGTTCCCCTGATGGCCACCAAGATTGTCTACTCCTGGGTCTTCTCCTAGTATTTCTCCCCCATTCCATTAGGAAGAGTGATGACCCCACAAATACTGAAAATTTGGGTTGCTACAATTCAGATTATCCTAGTCCCATCCATCCACAGCCAATCTCCATGTCATAATTCCAATAGATTTACGATGGATCTCCGATTGTTCCAAAGTCAGATATTGCTTTCAAACAGACGTTAAATCAAGGTTCCATCTACACTCTCAGGCGGATATAAAAGATTCCCATGGCAAAGAAGAATGGGGAACATCTCTGCAGTATCCTGATCAATAATTATCCCTCAAACAACATCCCTGAAAAAAACTGATAATCTCATTAGTCACCCATCCTAACCCTGGGTGGGAGCTTGCAATGATCAACTTAGCACCTGCATTTACTGATGTTACAATGCTGATTGTACTTTTAAATGTATTCAATTAACTTTGGCATGTCCTGAGATTGTAAAATTCTCAATATAAATACAATCTCTTTGTTTTCAATCATTTCTATAGGAGGAAAATCTCTCCTGGCTTCACTCTCTCACTCAATCCAAATGACAATGATCAAATTTTTCTCTGTGTAAGGCACTAACACTTGACAATGTGTTGGAACCTCGTGGATAGGCTAAATGAATGAATAATTTTGATTTGATTTATTATTGTCAGGTGTATTAGTATAAATGAAAAGTATTGTTTCTTGCATGCTATGCACACAAAGCATACCATGCATAGGTAAGGAAAGGAGAGGATACAGAAGGTAGTGTTATAGTGATGGTTAGAGTGTAGAGAAAGATCAACTTAATATGAGATAGGTCCATTCAAAAGTCTGACAGCAGCAGGGAAGAAGCTGTTCTTGAGTCGGTTGGTACGTGACCTCAGACTTTTGTATCTTTTTCCCAATGGAAAAAGATGGAAGAGAGAATGTCTGGGGTGCGTGGGGTTTTGCTGGCAGCTTTTCCGAGGAAGTGGAAGTGTAGACATAGTCAATGAGTGAAGGAAGGAATAAGTGAATTTCTACCTACAGCATCTGTGCTCTCTCTTTCTCTGTCTCTTTACCAACCATACCAACACACTATACAACTTGTTTCTTGTGTCAATACTTGTGTGTTCATCCACAGATGCCTGACTGCTGAAAGGATATAATTATAGTACAGCAAAAAATACCTCAATATAATGAAAGCTGATCTATGATGTTAAATATAGTGCAGAGACAAAAAGACCCACCCTGCAAAATAGTTATTGTTGCAAGAAGCTCGGTCACGCTCTGGTATATGTGAGTGTCTGCATGTGTGTCTATTTGGATGTATTTTTGTAAGTGTGTATCTGAGTCTAACCACAAGAAACTCAGCAGTGTTTATTAACCTATAAACCTTTATTGCCTCTCATTGAGCTTACTTGTAAAGAAAGATGGAATGTTCACTTCTGTCATACCTTTCACATAACTTGGAACATTCACAACCGGTGAAGTATTTAAGTACCCGTGGTAATGCAGAGAATGCAGCAAATAATTTGTGCACAGCCAGCCCCCACAAACAGCAACATGGTGATGAGATAATCTGTTCCGGTGATTTTGGTTGAGGGATAAGTATTAGCTAGGACGCTGGTGGGGGGTGGAATCACCCTACCCCTCTTGCAAAGATCTCTTACAATGACTGACAGGGTCCTTGTTCCAGGATGAAGCTGAAGGCAAGTGGCTCCGAGCAACACAAATGTTCCTCTGCAGCCGTTTAGATTTTATGCTGAAGTCTCTGGGGTAGGGAGTGAACCCTCGACACTCTGATGCAGAAGCAAAGCGCGTGTCACTCACTGGAAAAAGCACGGCTGGCATGGAGAATGCCAGATCGCGAGTGGTGGGGAGAGAACGGGAAGGAGTGGAGGGGAGGGGAGAAAGAGGAGGGGAGAAAGAGAGAGTGCGAAATGAAGAAGATCAGGTCAAGAGAGAGACTGGGCCAGTAGCACATCAAAGAATAAAGAAAATTACAGCATAGGAACAGGCCCTTCAGCCTGCCAAGCCTGCACTGACCAGGATATCAGCTGCGATGGTGGTGTAGTAACACTACTAGTATTACAGAATGATGTTATCACGTTATGTATCAGCTCAACTGTCAATTATCTAATTTGGAGATTCGAGCTTCAGTTCCTGATATCATAGGTACTGGAATGAACTCCACTGGTTCTACACCTCCAGACTAAGCACAAAATATTGGGTTACCCCTAAGGAAAGGACTGTTCCCTACCGCACTGAATCACAGCATGCTTACAGTGCAGGAGAAGTCCATTCAGCTCATTGTGTCTGCACATAAGCAATTCACCAAATTCCATTCCCCTGCCTTCCCCAGTAAACCCTGCGCATTCTTCCTTTACTGATAACGCTCTAATTTCCTTTTGAATACTTCAATTGAACCTGCCTTCACCACACACTCGAGTAGAACATTCCAGACCTTAACCACTCACTGCATGATAAAGATTATCCTTATTTTGCCTTTACTTCTTTTATTAATTACTTGAATCTGTGCCCTCTCATTCCAGATTCCTTCATGACTCCTCATGATTTTGAATATCTCTATCAGGTCTACCACTGTCAGTCCAAAGATGTGCGGGTTAGGTGGATTGGCCATGCTACATTGCCCCTTAGTGTTCAAAGATGTGCAGGTCATGGGGACTGGCCACCTTAAATTGCTCCTTAGAGTCCAAAGATGTGTAGGTTAGATGGATTGGCCATGCTAAATTGCCTCTTGTGTCCAAAGATGTGTAGGTTAGGTGGATTAGTGAGATAAATACATGGGGTTATGTGGATTGTGCAGTGATGAGCCTGGGTGAAATGTCGAGTCAGTGCAGACTCAATGGACTGAATGGCCTCCTTCTTTACTGCAGCAATTCTATAATTTTACGATATGACCTCAGTTTGGCCTTCTCTCCTCCAAGGAAAGCAGTCTCAACCACGCCGATCTATCCTCGCAACCCAAGTCCCTCATCTCCAGAAACTTTCTCATGAATCCTTCCTGCACTTCACATCTTTTCTAAAGTTGGTGCCTTGAATGAGTGGGAATAGCTCACTTCTACACTAAAAGTGGACTACCCACCATTCTGAGGTATTGGGCAGAATTTTCCCGCCCCGTCTGCTGCAGCAGGTGTGACAAGGCCATGCAAAGGTCCCTTGGCCTCAGGCGGGAATTTTCCAGTCTTGGGGTTAGTGCGATCGGAAAGTCCCGTCCATTGAGTCGAATCCATTAGTAGACGGCAGAACTGTCCACAACTGTTCTGATGTGGTGAAAGGGATTGGTTAATGGACTGGGGGTGGTGGATTCACTCGACTCAACCTCGGCCAATGGCTATTTTTGGAATCCTGATGACATAGGTTCTGCTGGGTCCATTGGTTGCCTAATGGCTCGTTAGCTCACAAGGTAGCCACAAAGTTGTGCCAAGAGTCAATCGTGGCAAAGCTTTCAGGAATATCCTGAAGTTTTGAAAGGTGCTATACAAATGCAAGTTCTTCCTTTCCATCATTCTATCTTGATCCACTTTCTAAACAGGGGTCCATATCTATTCCATGTCTGACCATTGTAAACTTTAATGCAACAATTTTTATACCACATTATTTAACAAAAATAAACTTCTTCACATTCAGCCCAAAGATTTATGAGATGATTTCAACATTGAAGCTGCAATCTTTCCTTTATCAACACAGATTTTCTTCCCCAGTCTTCCTAACATGAACCAGGGCTGTGTGATACCCTGGAAATGCTACACCTAGAACTGTCACGCCTGGGAATATCATGCCCGGGAATGTCACGCCTGGGAATATTGCACTGAATATATTATTCTTGGAAATATCACGGCTGGAAATATCAACCATGCAAAGCCTGTGACTTGCAACTTTTAGATTCAAACATTTCATTCATAAAGTAGCACAATTCACAATCAAGCTGACATGGAGATGCCAATGAGGAAGTATCAACACTTTTTAAAATAGTTAAGATATGGGCAGAAGAGAGGGTGGCACGGTGGCACAGTAGTTAGCACTGTTGCTTCACAAGCCAGAGACCCGGGTTCAATTCCAGCCTTGGGTCACTGTCTGTGTGGAGTTTGCACATTCTCCCCATGTCTGCGTGGGTTTACTCCCAGTGCTCTGATTTCCTCCCAGAGTCCAAAGAGGTACAGGTTAAATGGATTGGCCAGGCTAAATTGTCCTTTAATGTCCTGAGATGTGTAGGTTAGGGGGATTACTAGGGTAAATATTTGGATTATAGGGAGATGGTTGTGGGGAGAGGGAGGGTGTCCTGGGTCAGTGCAGACTTGATGCGCCAAATGGCCTCATTCTGCAGTGTTGGGATCCTATGATTCAAAAAACTCTGGAAGATATCAAGCTTATGAAAGGTGGGAGATCAGAGAGAAGGCATTGGGATATTCAAGTTAGCTGATCCCAAAACTTTCTGGGGTGGTTCGAACTTTTTGCAGTAGGTTAACTGCAGTGTTAATGTGAACCGAATTGTGATACCGATAAATAAACTAAAACTAACAACCTGACTAAAAAATAATTGTTGCTGAATGAATTGACTGCAGAGACCACTTACCCTGGTGTGTTGACCCAGACAATGCCCACATGGCAAAAGTAAACGCACTCTGTGTCTTGCATGTTACTGCAGGAGCAACGTTTTTCCCTGTGGTGGGGCGTGTGGAGTTCCCCCACTCCCTGATGGCTGGCTGTCTCTGAATCTCCAGCAAGAGGCTTTGAAATCCCTGTGACAACAACAAGAATAAAGCACTGGGCAGTCAGGTTCAAACTCAGCTGGATATTTCCACTCCAATTCCTTTGCTATCCATCCACAGAACACCGGCGCCAATGGCCAGGTAGCAGTTACGATTCATCCCAATACAGCTAAATGGCCATTTCAGAGTCAACCACATTGCTGGGGGTCTGGAGACACATACAGGCTAAAACAGGCAAGGCCAATGGGTTTCCTCCCCTAACAAACATCAGTGAACCAGATGATTTTTTATGAACAACCCGATAGTTTTGTGGTCACCATTACTTAAGAAAGGAGAACATAGGAGCTAGGAACAGGAGTGGGCCATCCAGCCCCTCGAGCTTGCTCCGCCATTCAATAAGATCATGGCTGATCTGGTATTGGCCTCAACACCATTATCTGGCCCTTTCTCCGTAACCCTTCAACCCATTACTGATTAAAACTATCACCTTCTTTAGATTTACTCAATGCTGTGGTATCAACCATATTTTCAGGTCATGAAGATTCACCACCCTTCGAGAGAAGTAGTTTCTCCTCACCTCTGTTTTAAATCCGATACCCCCTGTGGGGTCTGCTACTATTGCCATCATAAAGTCTAGACCTTGTAAGGTGGCAGATATAACATTTGCTTTTTGTTCAGTCATGCAATGTTGGCTGGCCAGCATTTATTGCCCATCCCTGAGTTGCCCTTGAAACTGAATGGCTTGCTGAGCCATTTCAGAGGGCAGTTGAGAATCAACCACATTGGCTGTGACTCTGGAGTCACATGTAGGCCAGACCAGGTAAGGGCAGCAGATTTCCTTCCCTAAAGGACAGTAGTGAACCAAATGGGTTTTTCCAACAATCGACAATGGTTTCATGGCCATCAAGGAGATTCTTAATTCCAGATTGTTTTTATTGGATTCAAATTCCACTATCGGCCGTGGCGAGACTCGAACCCAAATCCTCCAAAGCATTAGCTGAGTTTCTGGATTATTCATCCAGTGATAATCCCACTAAACCATCACCTTGAAATGGCTTTCAAACATTCAGAGGCATCATTGGATTGTGAAAGAACCCAAGTAAAAAGAACCCAAATTGAGCTTTGACCGAGGGTCATCTGGACCTGGAACATCAGTACATTTCTCTCCTTACAGCTGCTGCCAGACCTGCTGAGATTTTCCAGCATTTTCTCTTTTGGTTTCAGATTCCAGCACCTGCGGTAATTTTGCTTTTATCCGAATAAAATCTTGTTTCTTTTTAACCAGAGAACGCCGCTTAATTTAAACATAGCACCCTTCTGAAGATTAGAAGCAAAGATTCCCAGCGTGAAGCTCACAAAATTTCCCTCCAGTCTCAGGGCAACTTTATGAAAAGCCACGATGACCAGAGTGTCTTGTCGCCAAGATTGATGAGAGTGTGGACCTCAGTGCCACAGGAAGTGATTCAGACAAACTGGGGAAACCGGACAAATGTGTCAGTAAGAAGGAATAGAGAGTTACGATGGTAGATTTAGATGAGGGAAAGCAGGAGATTTGAATGGACTAGTTGGATTGATTAGTCAGTTTCATTGGCATTTACTGTTTGTATGAGTCTCCCTGAGATCATTCTCTGAGTCATTGATCCTGCTGTTTTATGGAGTAAATTAATCTGTATCGGCCAGAAGCCAATTTAACCCTAATCCTGAAAGAACACTTGGGCATTGGGATGCCAAAGAATAAATGAAGCCTGAACGGTGGCACAGTGGTTAGCACTGCTGTTTCACAGCTCCAGGGTCCTGAGTTCGATTCCCGGCTCGGGTCACTGTCTGTGTGGAGTTTGCACATTCTCCCCGTGTCTGCGTGGGTTTCCTCCAGGTGCTCCAGTTTCCTCCCACAACCCAAAGGTGTGCGGGTTAGGTTGATTGGCCACGCTAAGAAATTGCCCCTTAGTGTCCAGAGATGAGTAGGTTAGAGGGATTAGTGGGTGTACTATGTAGGGATATGGGGGTAGGGCCTGGGTGGGATCGTGTTCGGTGCAGACTCGATGGGCCGAAGGGCCTCTTTCTGCACTGTAGTGTTCTATGATTCCTGCTAGGTAATCTGATGCAGGAACCTGTATTTAGCTGGACCTGGACAGGATTAAGTCCATTCTGGTGGGCTTAAAGGTATGGGTTGATAGTCAGAGACGTGTGACAACAATCCATCCCCTCCTATCATTGTGGACACTCAGGAATCTAATGGAAAATTCTTTGCCCACTCATTCAATTCCCAACCCACCTTCCCCAAAAACCACACAAAAATTGACTAGGTTTGTGTAAAGGTTTTGGTAACTCAGAAAACTCTCCCAGCAAATAGAAATAAACATTCTATTGGCTGGGTATAAAGATTACAAAACATTTTACAGTACACTAACTGATCCCTTTGGCCCAACTGATCCCTGCTAGGGGTTTGTACTCCTCACAAGCCACCTCCTGCCTTCAGCCTGATCAGTGTATCTTTCCATTTCTTTCTTCCCTCAAGCCCCCTCACAAACCCCCCTCCCACCCCCAGATGCTGGATATACAACTTGGGGTGAACGGGATCAAAGGTTGTGGGGAGAAATCAGGATAAAGCAAATTGCTGCGAATCTGAAACCAAAAGGGAAAACGCTGGAAAATCTCAGCGGGTCTGGCAGCATCTGTAAGGGTCATCGAAACATCAGTTCTTTTCTCTTCTTACGGATGCTGCCAGACCTGTTGAGATTTTACAGTGTTTCCTCTTTCCGTCCCTCCAGAATGCTGTCAAGTTGGACAATCAGCCATGATCGCGATGAGCAGTGGAGCAGGCTCAAAATGGCCGAATGGCCTCCTCCCACTCCTCCCTACTACGTTTCTACGCCCTTGCCTCGCTCTCCCTTCAGTGGATTTGCTGCTGTTCGTCTCTGGGTATGGCCACGGGCTGTCGTTGCAAAAGAGGAATGTCCCAGAGCTGGAATGTCCAAGGCCTGGAGATTGTGGTTAGGTGGTTATGGCGGTGGAAGGAATGTTTGTGTTGCAGCCTCTCTGTCTGCGAATCTCCGGGGAAAGAGAGCAAAGGTACAGGAATAACAGTCGCCGTCTGGGGAGGGAGATTAAACTGAAACTATTCTGTCATCTTCTGAATTTGACCCCCCCCAGTCCCTGTCTCTTTCTCTGGAAAAGCTGTAATTATGTCAAATCCTTGGCAGTTATTTGATCCAGTTAGAGAGTGAAACATGGCGTCTAAGTGCGCACATTGCCTAGGCTTTCTCCTGTTTCTGTCTGAGACAACAGTCATGCTTCTATCATTCTGGAGCAACGAGCCTTGTCACTCTGCCACTCAACTACCCAGTAGCGACCTAACACAACAAAGAAAATACATCAAACTGTCCAATGTGAAAACTGATACAACACACAGTGCTCTCAGTTGCCCTCAACAAATTCCTTACATTAAACTCCCTCAATAAAACTCCGCAGGATCCGTGTTGGTCAGGTTGCTTATGGCACTCCTGCAGACACACTGGGACAAGAAAGGGACTTGTATTTATATAGGCCCTTTTGTAACCTCAGGAGGTCCCAGAGGGCTCTTATAGCCAGTGTGAAGTGCCATCCCGATCCTAAAGTCGTGGAAGCCAAGTCTTGCAAAGCAAGCGACCACAAACAGCAACGTGATAACCACAGTTTGTTTCAAGTGATGATGGCTGAGGGATAAGTAGTGGGGAGGGCACCGAGGACAACACTGCGGATGCTGGAAATCGGAAACAAAAATGGAATATGCTGGATGAACTCAGCAGATCCGGCAGCATCTGTGGAGAGAGAAACGCAGCTAACGTTCTGAGTTGGCAAGTGCGAGGTGGTCCACTTTGGTAGGAAAGATTATTAC
This sequence comes from Prionace glauca, assembly GCA_037974335.1. Taxonomy (NCBI): domain Eukaryota; kingdom Metazoa; phylum Chordata; class Chondrichthyes; order Carcharhiniformes; family Carcharhinidae; genus Prionace; species Prionace glauca. The sequence goes on from CM075732.1 coordinate 96,104,971, forward strand.
GTACGTGGCGAAAAACTGCAGCAGGCAACGGTGCAGAGGGACCTCAGGGTCCTTGTGCATGAGTCACAAAAACCCAGCTTGCAGGTGGTCAGGAAGGCGAATGGGATGCTGGCCTTCATAGCGAGGAGGATTGAATATAAAAGTAGGGAGGTCTTGCTGCGGCTGTATAGGGCATTGGTGAGGCCGCAGCTGGAGTACTGTGTGCAGTTTTGGGCGCCGTACTTATGCAAGGATATTTTGGCCTTGGAGGGAGTGCAGAGGAGGTTTACTAGGCTGATGCCGGAGTTGAGGGGGTTGAGCTATGAGGAGAGGCTGAATAAACTAGGCTTGTACTCGTTAGAGTTTAGAAGAATGAGGGGAGATCTCATTGAGACGTATAAGATGATGAATGGGATGGATAGGATAGAGATGGAGAGACTCTTCCCGCTCAAAAAAGACAGTAGGACTAGGGGGCACAGCCTCAAGATAAAGGAGGGGCCGTTTAGAATGGAGTTGAGGAGGAACTTCTTCACTCAAAGGGTGGTGAATCTCTGGAATTCTTTGCCCGTTGAAGTGGTGGAGGCTGCCTCGCTAAATATTTTTAAGACGTGGGTTGATGGGTTTTTGATAAGCGAGGGGATTAAGGGTCATGGGGAGAGGGCGGGAAGGTGGAACTGAGCCACGACAGATCAGCCATGATCTTATTGAATGGCGGGGCAGGCTCGAAGGGCTAGATGGCCTACTCCTGCTCCTATTTCTTAGGTTCTTATGTTCTTATGAGTCTAAATGGACCTTTCACAAGCCCTTCTGTCGAAAGTTCATTTAGATCCAAAGTGTTAACTCTGTTTCTCTCTCCACAGACCTGCTGAGTTTATTCAGCATTTCCTGTCTTCATATCATGGAGAGCTCCCCTGATCTGCATCGGTGGGGCGGCACAGTGATTAGCGTTGCTGCCTCACAGCGCCAGGGACCCAGTTTTGATTCCCAGCTTGGTCACTGTCTGTGTGAAGACTGAACATTCTCCCCGTGTCTGCGTGGGTTTCCTCTGGATATTGTCCAAATCTTATTGCATTTGAACATGGTTCAAATAATCTTGGTGTCATCAACAAATTTCGACACCCTACACTCGGTTCCCTCCTCCAGATCATCTATATAAATGGTAAAAAGCTGAGGCCCCAGCACCGACCCCTGGGGCACTCCACTAGTCACCATCCGCCAATCTGAATAGCACCCGTTGACCCCCACTCTCTGCCTCCTATTTGACAACCAATCCTCTATCCACGCTAACACCCTACCCCCTACTCCATGTCCCTCGACCTTCTGCAATAGCCTCTTGTGAGGTACTTTGTCAAACGCCTTCTGAAAATCCAGAAAGACCACATCCAACTCGCAATTTCCTCCTTAATGACGGATTCTAACATTTTACCTACCACAGACGTTAAACTAACCGGCCTATAATTCCCCGCCTTTTGCCTGGCACCCTTCTTAAACAACGGCGTAACATTAGCCGTTTTCCAATCCTCCGGCACTTCCCCGGAATCCAGCGACGTCTGGAAAATAACCACCAAGGCATCCACTATCACCGCCGCCATTTCTTTCAGAACCCTTGGATGTATTCCATCCGGTCCTGGGGACTTGTCCACAATCAGACCCTCCAGTCTGTCGAGCACCGCCTCTCTAGTAACAGTAATGTCATTAAGACCCTCCAGTCCTACCACCTTTCCATCGCTAACACCCTACAGTTAACAGTCCTACCTAACAGTGTCAGGGACAGCGGTCGATTCGCAGCTTGGGTCACTGTCTGTGTGGAGTTTACACATTCTCCCTGTATCTGCGTGGGTTTCCTTTGGGCAGTCCAAAGATGTGCAGGTTAGGTGCATTTGCCATGCTAAACTCTCCCTCAGTGTACCCGAACAGGTGCCAGCGTGTAGCGACCAGGGGAATTTCACAGTAACTTCATTGCAGTGTTAATATAAGCCTACTTGTGACTAATAAATAAACTTTAAATCCCCCTAACGTCGATGTCTTGGGACACTGAGAGGTGATTTATCATGGCCAATCCATCTAATTGGCACATCTTTGGAATGTGGGAGGAAACCGGAGCACTCGGATGAAACCCCACCCAGACACTAGGGAGGGGGTGGGCAACATGCAAACTCTGCACAGTCACCCAAGGCTGGAATTGAACCTGTGTCCCTGGTACTGTGAGGTAACAGTGCTAACCACTGTGCCAACATGCTGATCCCCAATAATGTTCTTTCAGGTATTTTACCAACAAAGTAAATCTTCATCAATAAAAAAAAGATAGCGGGGTGTAAGGAGTTAAATTTTGAGGAAAGGTGGCATGATTGTATTTCCTTGAGGATGAAGAGTGGCCTGATCGAGGATTTTGACTTGTTACTTGGATTAAACAGATGGGTAGAGAGAGATTATCTCACCACTAGTTTAGAGCAATGGAACATTATCTTCAAATTACATCAAAGCCATTCAGGACTCAATCATTGAATCCCTACAGTGCAGAAGGAGGCCATTCGGCCCATCAAGTCCACACTGATCACAATCCCATCCAGGCCCTACCCCTGTACCCCCATACATTTATCCTGCTAATCCCCCTGACTCTGGGGTCAATTCAGCATGGCCAATCCGCCTAACCTGCACACGTTTGGATTGTGGGAGGAAACTGGAGCACCCGGAGGAAGCCCACACGGACATGGGGGGACATTCCGCACAGAAAGTGACCCAAGGTCGGGATTGAACCTGGGTCCCTGGCGCTGTGAGGCAGCAGGGCTAACCACTGTGCCACAAAGAGCTTCTGCACCCTGTGGATTGTGAAAATCTACAGTCCTCTCCATCAAAAGCTGTGGGTGCTGGGGCCAATCGGAGCCTGTTTTGTTAGTGAAGGGTGTGGAGAATTATGGAGCTAAGGTGCGTAGAATGAAATTGAAAATCAGTCATGATGTAACCACAACAACCTGGAATGAACAGAAAAGTCTCCTCCTGTCCCTGTGTCTTTTTGTCTCTGGTATTCAATCTGTTATTCAGAACTGTAGTGAAGAAACAATATCTAACATCCTCTGTGCAACATCGATCATAGAAATATGGTTCACTGGAGTCCTCACCTGCTCTGGCCATTCTAGATCCACAGCTATGTGGTTGACTCTCAACTGCCCTCTGAAATGGCCTTGTAAGCCATTCAGTTCAAGGGCAACTAGGGAAGGGCAATAAATGCTGGCCAGCCAGCATTGTCCATGTCCCATGAATGAATAAAAAGAAATACAGTCCCTCTTGTAAGAAAGAACAAGCATTTATAAAGTATCTGCCACAACCTCAGTGCACCCTAAATGTTTACAATGAAATGTAGTTATCATTACAAGGTAAAAACAGATAAACATTAAAATATCCTGACTTGTACTCCAAAGCTAGACAAGTAGGAATAACAGATGTGTTGAGTATAGGGCTAACGGGAGGACTTTGAATAGTGTGGAGGAGCAGAGGGATCTAGGTGTTTGTGTACATAGATCCCTGAAAGTTGGGAATCAAGTCGATAAGGTTGTTAAGAAGGCATACGGTGTCTTGGTGTTTATTGGTAGGGGGATTGAATTTAGGAGTCGCAGCGTCATGATGCAACTGTACACAACTCTGGTGCGGCCGCACTTGGAGTTTTGTGTGCAGTTCTGGTCCCCACATTACAGGAAGGATGTAGAGGCTTTGGAGAGGGTGCAGAAGAGGTTTACCAGGATGTTGCCTGGTATGGAGGGGAGATCCTATGAGGAGAGACTGAGAGATTTGGGGTTGTTTTCGCTGGAAAGAAGGCGGCTAAGAGGGGACCTTATTGAAACATATACGATGATTAGAGGTTTAGACAGGGTAGATAGTGATAGCCTTTTTCCTAGGATGGAGAAAGCTAGCACGAGGGGGCACGACTTTAAATTAAGGGGGGGTAGTTATAGGACTGATGTCAGGGGTAGGTTCTTTACCCAGAGGGTGGTGAGGGACTGGAATGCCCTGCCAGCTGCAGTTGTAAATGCGCCTAGTTTGGGGGCATTTAAGAGATCTGTGGATAGGTTTATGGACGAAAAGGGATTGGTTTAGGCTCGTGGGTCATTGTTTTGTAACTGGTCGGTGCAACATCGTGGGCCGAAGGGCCTGTTCTGCGCTGTAATGTTCTATGTTCTATGTTCTAAGTTGTTCCAATACAACTACATCACTGGCATCTATCAACAATATCGAAAATTCTTGTCCATAAAAAAAAACACGAGAAATCCAATCTATTATATTACCGCCCTGTCAGTTTATACTCAATCACCATCAAAGTGATGGAAGCTGTCATCAGCAGTGTTACCAACTGGCAGTTACTCAGCAACAACCTGCTTAGTAATGGTCAGTTTGCTTCTGTCAGTTACAATCAGCTCCTGATCTCATTCCAGCCAGTGGAAACCAGGGGGAACTCTCCGCTGCTTGGAATCATAGTTAATGTGCGACACGTTGTCACAGTGGTTAGCACTGCTACTTCACAGCGCCAGGGACCCTGATTCGATTCCCGGCTTGGATCTATGTGAAGTTTGCACATTTATAACATACTGGTTAGGTTGATTGGCCATGTTAAATTCTCCCTCGGTGTACCAAACAGGAACCGGAGTGTGGTAACTATGGGGTTTTTCTCACTAACTTCACTGCAGTGTTAACCTACTAGTAACTAATAAATAATCTTCACTTTACATAACATAAGAACATAAGAAATAGGAGCAGGAGTAGGCCATCTAGCCCCTCGAGCCTGCCCCGCCATTCAATAAGATCATGGCTGATCTGTCGTGGCTCAGTTCCACATTCCCGCCCTCTCCCCATAACCCTTAATCCCCTCGCTTATCAAAAACCCATCAACCCGCGTCTTAAAAATATTTAGCGAGGCAGCCTCCACCACTTCAACAGGCAGAGAATTCCAGAGATTCACCACCCTTTGAGTGAAGAAGTTCCTCCTCAACTCCGTTCGAAACCACTCCCCCTTTATCTTGAGGCTGTGCCCCCTAGTCCTACTGTCCTTTCTGAGCGGGAAGAGCCTCTCCACCTCTATCCTATCCATCCCATTCATCATCTTATACGTCTCAATGAGATCTCCCTTTGTTCTTCTAATTTACTTTAGCATGGGGGAAGGTTGTTGTAGTGGTTGGAGGTCAACTATCTCAGTCCCAGGACACCACTGCAGGTGTTCCTCATGCCTACCTGCCCCAACCATCTTTAGCTGCTTCATCAAATGTCCTTCCCTCTGTTATAAGCTCTGAAGTGAAGACATTCAGAGATAATTGCACAATGTACAGCACCATTTGTGACTCCTCAGATTCTGAGGCAGTCCATGTTCAAATGCAACAAGATTTGGACAATATCCAGGCTTGGGTTAAGAAATGGTAAGTAACATTTGTGACACACAAGTGCCAGACAATGACCATCTCCGCGAGACAGAATTTAACCATTTGCCTTGGCATTGAATGACATTACTGTCACTGAATCCCGCACTACCAATATCTTGGGGTTATCATTGACCAGAAACTGAACTGGACTAGCCATATAAATACTGCAACTTCAAGAGCAGGACAGAAGCTAATGACTCTTTAAGTTCAAGTTTAAGTTAAAATTTATTGTCACAAGTAGGCTTACATTAACACTGCAGTGAAGTTACTGTGAAAATCCCCTCATCACCACACTCTGACGCCTGTTCGGGTAGACTGAGGGAGAATTTAGCATGGCCAATGCACCTGACCAGCACGTCTTTCGGACTGTGGGAGGAAACCGGAGCACCCAGAGGAAACCCCCTCAGACACTGGGAGAACGTGCGCACTCTGCAGACAATGACCTAAGCTGGGAATCGAACCCTCATCCCTGGCATCGTGAGGCAGCAGTGCTAACTATTCTGCCACTATGCAGAGAGTAACTCATCTCCTGCCTCCCCAAAGTCAGTCCATCGTCTACAAGGCACAAGCCAGGAGTGTGATGGAATCCTCTCCACTTGCCTGAATGAGTGCGGCTCCAACAACGCTTAAGAAGATCGACAGCATTTTCCAAATCTGCAAACTCTACCCCATAAAGGTACAAGGGTAGCAGACACATGGGAATGATACCAGCTGAAAGTTTCACTCCAAGCTACACGCAATCCTGACTTGGAAATATTCTTTCAACTGGGATGTGGCTGTCCATTTTGAATGGAGTAGCTGGCTAGGACATTCCAGTTATGAGTCAACCACATAGCTATGGGTTTGGAGTCACGAGTTGGCCAGACCCGGTAAGTACGGAAGATTTCCTTCCCTAGAGGGGCATTAGTGAATCAAATGGTGTTTTTTTTACAGTAGCTGATAATGGCTGTCGTGGTCACCATTACTTGGATACAGTGAGAAGTCTCACAACACTAGGTTAAAGTCCAACAGGTTTATGTGGAATCACAAACTTTCGGAGCGCTGCTCCTTCATCAGCTGAATGGCTCGCTCACCTGAGGAAGGAGCTGCACTCCGAAAGCTCGTGATTCCAAATAAACCTGCTGAACTTTAAGCTGGTGCTGTGAGACTCCTGACTGTACCCATCCCAGCCCAAAATCGGCATCTCCACATCATGGCTACCATTACTTAGGTTTATCACTGTTGCTTCAGTCGCTAGGACAAAATCCCACCACTCCCTCCTTAACAGACTTACACCACTAGGACGGCAATGATTCAAGAAGGCAGCTCACCATCACCTTCTCAAGGGCAATTAGGGATGGGCACTAATTTCTGGATCTTACCGGTGAAGCCCACATCCCATGAAGGGATGATATAGAGTTACCAGTGTTGGACTCAAGGAGGGATTTCTTCTCTCAGAGAGTCGTGAATTTCTTGAATTCTCTGCCCATTGAAGCAGTGAAGGCTACCTCGTTAAATATGTTTAAGTCACAGGTAGATAGATTTCTGATCAATAAGGGAATTAAGGATTATGGGGAGCAGGCAGGTGAGTGGAATTGAACCACTATCAGCTCAGCCATGATCTTATTGAATGGCGGGGCAGGCTCGAGGGGCTAGATAGCCTACTCCTGCTCCTATTTCTTATATTCCTATGGACTGGGGTGGGCACAATAAGTAGTCTCACAACACCAGTTTAAGGTCCAGAAGGTCTATTTGGTAGCACAAGCTTTCTCCTTCATCAAGACGCACATTCCAACCATCATCTTGTAATTGAGTTTGTGTCTATCTATGCCTTGTTTGTGAAACAAATCCTGCATTCAGTTATAAGAACATACGAAATTGGAGCAGGAGTAGATCATCTAGCCCTTCGAGCCTACCCCGCCATTCATTAAGATCATGGCTGATCTGAAGTGGATCAGTTCCACTTTCCTGCTTTCTCCCCATAACCCTTAATTCCCTTGTCTGTCAGAAACCTATCTACCCGTGACTTCAACATATTCAGCAAGGCAGCCTCCACCACTTCAACGGGCAGAGAATTCCAGAGATTCACCACCCTTTGAGTGGAGAAGTTCCTCCTCAACTCCGATCTAAACTAGCGCACCCCCCCCCCCCTCCCCCCACTCCCCCCCCCCCCCCCCCACCTTATCTTGAGGCTGTGCCCTTTAGTCCTGCTATCCTTTCTAAGCGGGAAGAACCTTGATGAAGGAGCGGCGCTCCGAAAGCTCGTGCTACCAAATTAAACCTGTTGGACTTTAACCTGGCGTTGTGACACTTCTTACTGTGCCCTCATCAGGTGAGTGAAGGGTTAGAAAGAGCTGTGTGGCCCAAGGCAGTGTGCCCTCGATAGGGGCACAGCAGTTCAGCACTCCCCTCTCAAGTGCACAGAACACTCCCAGCCCCTCTTTTGCGGCGAGCTATTTTTGTCCTCACTGGGACAGTCACAGAGAGTTGTGCATTGGGAGGGGGGGGGGACTGGGATGCCTGCGCTGACCCAGCCAGACGCAGTGCATGACTAGGAGAAGTTTCTCCCAGCCACATTCCTGACGTGTTGTGGAATGGAAATGAAGGAGGTTCACCTGTCGCAGAAACACGATCATCTTTTCATCTGGGATGTGACGGCTTTGAAGGCTCCCCCCCCGCGGCTGCTGCAGCCTCAGATATATCTTGTTCCAGTGGGGGCGTGGGGAAGGGAGAAATCTTTATCCCTCCGTTGAAGGCAGCCACAGGGCAAAGCAAAACACACCAAATAATCCAAAGTTACTGCGGAGTGCAGCCCCCTCTGAAAGGGACTCGGAGAATCAGGTTTGAAAGGGGGTTGCTTCAAAAAGCTCCACCTGAACTCGGATCCGCACACACAGGGTGTGGATAATAAAGTGGATTCCAATCCAACTCAATCCAATCCAACTTGGATTGTTTTAGATATCTGAATAAGATTGTTTTAATGAGGATTGTGAAACCACACATTAGACAAAGGTGTAGAATTCATGGTGAGCAAAGCATTTGTATAACTCTGATTTGAGGCATTAAAAAAACTCTAAATTAATGGTGATCATGACCATTTCCCTCACCCTCACACACACATTCGCACTCAAAATCACACACATGCCCAAACACACATACACCCATACCCAAGCTCACCCCCCCCCCCCACACACACACCCAAACACACCCCCACACACAGACCTACATACACACCCACTGACACCGTCAAACACCCCCCCCACACACACCCCTACATACACACCCACTGACACCCTCAAACATCCCCCCCCCACACACACCCAAACACACACCCACACACAGACCTACATACACACCCACTGACACCCTCAAACATCCCCCCCCACACACACCCAAACACACACCCACGCATACCCCTACATACACACCCACTGACACCCTCAAACATCCCCCCCCACACAAACCCAAACACACACCCACACACAGACCTACATACACACCCACTGACACCGTCAAACACCCCCCCCACACACACCCCTACATACACACCCACTGACACCCTCAAACATCCCCCCCACACACACCCAAACACACACCCACACACAGACCTATATACACACACTGACACCCTCAAACACAAACACACACCCAAACACACCCCCACACACAGACCTACATACACACCCACTGACACCCTCAAACATCCCCCCCCACACACACCCAAACACACACCCACACACAGACCTACATACACACCCACTGACACCCTCAAACACTCTCCCCCACCCACACCCAAACACACACCCACACACAGACCTACATACACACCCACTGACACCCTCAAACACACCCCCACACACGCACACCCAAACACACCCCCCCCTACACACACACACACCCACATACACACCCACGCACACATGGATACACAGATCCACATACACACCTACACACACATACACACACCCACATATCCAAACATGCACACACTAACAGACACATCTACCCACACACACCCAAACACACTCCCTCTCACATACGCACACATACAGAAATACATACACACACACATACACAAATGCATACACACACACGTATCCACATTCATGCACGCACGCACAAACATACACTCTCACACATACACCCCACCACCTTTCTGGGATTGTAGAAAGCAAGACTCTGTAGTACTCACCTTCTGGAGTCAGATGTGAGGTGAGAGATAGAACCAGAATGCAGTGGATGAAGGAATTCATCTCCACAAGTTGACCGGTGTGTGTTCCCAGGACCTACAGGGGAAATGGTTGTCTTTGTAGAAGATTCCTTCACTTATCACATCTGCATCTTCTGCACGAATGTAGACTCTAGTGGACTCTCGATGCAGGCAATTTCACACAAACAGGAAACTCTCTCTCTCTCTCTCGCTCTCTCTCTCTCTCACTTGCAGTCCCTCCCTCTCTGTAGTAACCCTATCTGGAAATATCTCTCTCACCCTCCCACAGTGAAAGCTGCAATCCCTCACATTGTCAGTCACCTGCCAGTGTCAGGTTAAACCTCGTCAGGGGAGAGGTGGTGGTGGTGGGGGGGGGGGGGGGGGGGTAGGTCCGTGGGGGGGGAATGTGAGGAAGCCTTACCCGTGTGTATGTGGACTGGGGGTTGGGGGGGGGGGTTCTCTGGCTGATTGGAACATTGCTATCGCCGGCAGGGTCTCTGCTTTCAGTGATGTGGAACAAGTAGGGAAACTGCGGTCAACTTTTAATATCCTGCTTCACCAAAATCCCAGCTTTATTTATGGACCTTTCCAGTTCAATAACTGAACCTTCAATCCATCTGTGGTCAACAATTCACCCCCTTCCCTTCTGATAGCCCAGAAATTATTTGTTACCAGTTTATTAAACGCTTTTACAGAATTCCCCCTTGGGGGAGTATTTGGAGAGCATTTGTGTGTGTTGTGTGTTGTGTGTGAGAGAGAGAGAGAGAGAGAGAGATTCTGGTCTTATTTATTGTTTTTTGAATAGAAACACAACCTGGAGGGAGAGGTGGGGAGGGAGAGAGGGAGCGAGATAGAAACAGCCAAGAAACGGAGAGGGAAGGAATAAAGGGAGAAGCATAGAGAGAAACATAATTTTGCTAAAGAGAATTATCAGTCACATTCCTGCTTAGAATATGCCTGGGGGTAGCACAGTGGCACCAGGGGTCAGCACTCTGTGTCACAGCACCAGGGACCCGGCTCCAGTTGCCAGCCTCAGGGTCATTGTCTGAGCAGAGTCCGCACATTCTCTCCGTGTCTGCGTGGGTTTCCTCTGGCTGCTCCGGTTTCTTCCCACAGTCCAAAAGACATGCCCTTCAGTTGATTGGCTGCGCTAAATTCCCCCTCAGCGTACCTGAACAGGCGCCGGAATGTGGCGACTCGGGGGTTATCGCAGTAACTTCATTGCAGTGTTAATGTAAGCCAACTTGTGACACGAATAAAAATAAAAGATAATAACCATCAGGTCTTACAGGTGAGACTGTGGGGCTGTGGGAATATCAGTGGATTAGTAACCCAAAGGCACTCATGATGCTCTGGGGGTCACGGCTGGTGGGATTTAAATTCGATGAATATTAAAATCTGGAAATCATTACACCATCTGGTTCACTTTAAGGGAAGGAAATCTGCCATCCTTACCTGGTCTGGCCGATATGTCTTAACAGTCCTCTGAAACAACCCAGCAAAGGGCATTAGGGGTGAATGAAATGCTGCCCTGGTCAATGATGCCCACATCCATATCAGAGAATTTAAAACGGAGGCCATTCAGCCCACTCATGCCAGCTCTTTGAAGTTAGTTCTATTAACTGCAATGTCCTGCGGGTTTTCCATCTTTAAGAGATCTATACATCATTCAGCTCCTCGCACCTGCTCTGCCATTCAATAAGTTCGTGGCTGTCATCCCCACATTACATGATGCACTGCAGCAATTCACCAAAGATCCTTAGACAGCACCTTCCAAACCCACAATCACTTCCGTCTAAAGGGACAGGGGCAGCAGATAAATGGGAAGAAAAGAAACTGTGGAAGCTCGGGTGACAGGGATTTCAGTTTAGACCTACAGGGTTGCGTTTTTAGTTTCAGAAGGGACAGCAAGCTAAAAATAAGTGTTTTCCCTCTCTCCCTGTTGTTTTGAAAATTCTATTTGTTAGCTGAAAACAAGATCTTGTCTTCCTGAAAGGTGAAAATCTGCTGTTGTTGGGGACTGGACTAGAGTCTCTCTGGTATTTTGAGAAGCTGTTTTGTCGTCAAACTGTTCTGACTCGCAAGAGTATTTGACTGAAGGATTCAGCTAACTGCCTCAATCCTAATATCACGTGAGCATTTGTCCATGCTGTGTAAACTTGTGAGAACCTGGAAGTTCCTCTCCAAGCCACTCACCATCCTGACTTGGAAATATATCGCCGTTCCTTCACAGTCGCTGGGTCAAAATCCTGGAATTCCCTCTCTAATGGCACTGTGGGTCAACCCATAGCACAGGGACTGCAGCGATTCAAGAAGGCAGCTCACCACCACCTTCTCAAGGACAACTAGGGATGGGCAATAAATACTGCCCAGCCACAGAAGCCCATGTCCCAGGAATGAAAACAAAACCATGGATCCCTTTGCTTAACAAAAATCTATCTACCTCCGTCTTAAAAATATGCAGCAACTCAGCTTCCACCGCGTTATAAGTCCATAAGATATAGGAGCAGAAGTAGGCCATTCGGCCCATTGAGTCTACTCCACCATTTGATCATGGCTGATATGCTCCTCATCCCCATTTTCCTGCCTTCTCCCCATAGCCCTTCAACCCATTACCAATTAAAAATCTGTCTAACTCTTCCTTAAATTTACTCACTGTCCCAGCATCCACTGCACTTTGGGGGAATGAATTCCACAGATTCACAACCCTTTGAAAGAAATAGCTTCTCCTCAACTCTGTTTTAAATTTGTTGCCCCTTATCCTAAGACTATGACCTCTCGTTCTAGAATGCCCCACAAGAGGAAGCATCCGCTCCACGTCTACTTTATCCAGACCTTTTATCGTCTTGAATACCTCAATTTGATCTCCCCTCATTCTTCTAAAGTCCAGAGAGTTTAGGCCTTCTTCGGCCGAGTTATAAAGGCAACTCCCAAATTTAAAACAATGCCCTGTAGTTCTGGACTCACCTACAAGCAGAAGCATTCTTCCCACTTCCACCTTGTCTAAGACCGTTCAGGATCTGTACACTTCAATCGAATCACCCCTTACTCTTCTAAACTCCAGTGCAAACAAACCCAGTCTGTCCAAAGTTTTGTCATAAGACAACCCACTCATTCCAGGTATCAATCTAGTAAATCTCCTATAATATTTAAATCTTTTCCTAAATAAGACCAAAATATTTGCGATGTGGTCTCATCAATACCCTGTATAACTGAAGCACGACATCATAATTTTATGTTCAATTCCTCCCATAATAAAGTTTAAAATTTATTTAGTAGAGTCATAAGTAGGCTTGCATTAACACTGCAATGAAGTTATTGTGTTTGATTGCGCACTGTATTTGCATACTAGCTTATGCGCCAAAACACCCAGATCCCTCTGCACTTCAGAATTCTACAGCTTTCCATTTAAGAAGATTCCTTTATTTTTATTTTGTTAAGAGCACGGCTGAGAGCAAATGTCAAGTTGTTCAAATCCCAGAAAGGGAACTTGAACCAACTGATTGGTGATGTGTATGTATGAGGGGACATACAGAGAAAAAAGTCTCAGTCTATCCAACCTCTCCTTATAACTCAAACAATCAAGTTCCAGTAGCATCCTAGATCTTTCCTGCACTCATTCCAGTTTAATAATATCCTTTCTATAATAGGGTGATCAGAACTGTACACAGTACTCCAAGTGTGTACAGCTTGTCTTGTACAGCTTCAACAAGACGTCCCAACTCCTGTATTCAATGTTCTGACCAATGAAGCCAAGCATTGGCTATAACTCTCCCCAACACGCTACCGTTAACTGAGTAAGTCCTGCGCGGTTAGATCTACCAAAATGCATCACCTCGTATTTGTTAAATTAAACTCCTTCTGCCATTAGTCAGCCCAATTAATCAAGATCCCATTGCATTCCTAGATAACCTTCTTCATTGTCCACTATTCCAAGACCAATGGAGGTTTCTATTGGCAGATCTTGCCTGCACCAATTTCCTGGGGGGCTAGGTGGTAAAGTTCCAACCAATGGTTTTATACAGTATTTCTGTTTTAAACAGTTCCAAATAATCTTAACTTATCTATCTTTGGAGCTAACTCTCCCCAATCTGTTCCATCACATCTTATGCTTTTTAAGAGACCGAAAAACCCGAGAAATGTTGTGATATTAGTGTAGCTTTCAGAGTTTATTTTTAATTTATGCTCACAGCCTTAGGTGATGTCATTGTTGGGAAGAAAAGAAACTGTCGAATCTTAGATGACAGGGATTTCAGTTTAGTCCTATAGGTTGCATTTTTAGTTTCAGAAGGGGCAGCAAGCTAAAAAGAAGTGTTTTCCCTCTCTCCCTGTTGTTTTGAAAATTCTATTGGTTAGCTGAAAACAAAATCTTGTCTTCCTGAAAGGTGAAAATCTGCTGTTGTTGGGGACTGGACTAGAGTCTCTCTGGTATTTTGAGAAGCTGTCTTGTCTTTAAACTGTTCTGATTCACAAGAGTATTTGACTGCAGAATTCAGCTAACAGCCTCAATCCTAGTATCGCGTGAGCATTTGTCTGTGCTGTGTTAAACTTGTGAAAAGTATCTTTTGTCTATGGAGGTTTTGGTTTTGATTGAGACAGTTTATATATATTCATAAGGATTTTGCATTTTCATGGTTATTTGTTTCTTGTTTGTAATTGATAAAAGTTCTTGTAATTTTCTTAGTATACATGTTAACTATATTCCTAAATAAACTTTGTTTAATAAAAGCTCCCTAGTAGATCACTTGAATCATGCCTGAAGTGAAACATCTTATGCTTACCCTATTCAAATTCAAAAAGCAAAACTTATTCAATCACAAATGAAAGAGCTTGAACATGAGCTTGTGGTCTTCAGCATGGACTTCAGCAAGGCATTTGATAAGGTTCCCCATGCAAGACTTCTTGAGAAGGTGAGAGGGCATGGGATCCAAGGGCCTTTGGCCTTGTGGATCCAGAACTGGCTTACCTGCAGAAGGCAGAAAGTGGTTGTGGATGGGTCTTTTTCTGAATGGAGGTCAGTCACCAGCGGAGTACCTCAAGGATCTGTTCTAGGACCCTTGCTGTTTGTCATTTTCATAAATGACCTGGATGAGGAAGTGGAGGGATGGGTAAGTAAGTTCGCCGATGACACGAATGTCAGTGGTGTTGTGGATGGTCTGGAAGGATGTCAAAAGTTGCAGCAGGACATAAATAGGATGCAGGACTGGGTGGAGAAGTGGCAGATGGACTTCAACGCGGATAAATGCGTAGTCGTCCATTTTGGCAGAACCAACGGGATGAACGAGTATACTATCAAGGGCAGAAGTCTGAGTAGTGTTGAAGAGCAGAAGGATCTTGGAGTCCGGATCCACAGGATTCTTAAATCAGCCTCGCAGGTGGAGGAGGTGGTCAAGAAGGCGTATAGTGTATTAATTAATCGAGGGATTGAGTTTAGGAGTCGGGAGGTAATGCTGCAACTTTATAAGACCCTTGTCAGGCCTCATTTGGAGTACTGTGCGCAGTTCTGGTCGCCTCACTATAGGAAAGACGTAGAAGCTATTGAAAGGGTGCAGAAGAGATTTACAAGGATGTTGCCTGGACTGGGAGGCATGCCTTATGAAGTTAGGTTGAGGGAGCTGGGTCTCTTTTCCCTGGAGAGACGAAGGTTGAGAGGCGACCTGATAGAAGTTTACAAAATGTTGAGAGGAATGGATAGGGTGGATTCTCAGAGGCTATTTCCCCGGGTTGAAATGGTCGCTACGAGAGGACACAGATTTAAGGTGCGGGGAGGAAAGTACAGAAGTGATGTTAGGGGTAAGTTTTTCACTCAGAGGGTGGTGAGTGAGTGGAATCGGCTGCCGTCAGTGGTGGTGGAGGCGAACTCGCTGGGGTCTTTTAAAAGACTTCTGGATGAGTATATGGGGTTTTATGGGATTGGGGGTTATAGATAGATCTGTAGGTTGGTAGGTGTTGATGTGATCGGCGCAACTCATGGGCCGAAGGGCCTGTTTGTGCTGTAGTGTTCTATGTTCTTTGTTCTATGAAAAAGAATTAAAGCAGCTTGCAATCAAAATAGAGGAGAAAGAGAGAGAAGGTAGCAGGACAAAAAAAAAAGAAAGGAAGGCAATTGCAGCAGGAAGAAATAAACGGAAGGGAGGAACAAAAAGGAAAAATAAACAAAACAGCTTGATTTACAAATCAGGGAAAAATAAATGAAAGGTTAGCCCTAGCTAGAAAAAAAAAGAAAAAAAGGAATGAATT
The DNA here is from genome assembly GCA_037974335.1 of Prionace glauca. Taxonomy (NCBI): domain Eukaryota; kingdom Metazoa; phylum Chordata; class Chondrichthyes; order Carcharhiniformes; family Carcharhinidae; genus Prionace; species Prionace glauca. The sequence goes on from CM075732.1 coordinate 96,120,784, forward strand.
AGAAATTCAGGAACTGGAAAGACAATTTGAATTTGAAATCTTAGAAGTGCAAATGTATAAAACTGTGAGAGTAGCAGCAGAAATGGCAGATGATTATGAATCAGTTCATCAATCAAAGTTTGATTTTCGACATCTGTTCTAGCCTGTAAGGGATAGAAAGAGGGGAAAAGAGAAGTACTCAGGTGGTAAAAGTAAAGAAGATCTTGTGGGAGATAATCAAGACAGGACACCTCAGGTTAAAAAGGAAATGCAGGAGGGTGGATGAAAAGCTTCAGATGTTTTCACTGTAATAAATTAGGCCATACAAAGTCACAGTGTTGGCGGTTTACGAAAAGCACTGGGAAGACTAATGTGCTAAAACAGGATAAGCCATTGGGGTTTGTTCAAGTGATAAAGAAAAGCCCAATTGAAGCAAAAGAGGTGCAAAAGAATGCACAACCTGGTCAGGAGTTGATTGATAAGGTGCCAGATCTCTTTAAAGAATGTTCTTCTGTGGATAAAGTTTACTTATGTGTACCAGGAGGAGTAGGTAAAGAAGTTAAATTTTTAAGAGATAGAGGACCAAATCAATCTTCGATTGTAAGAAATGAGGAGTTATGTAGTCTGGAATGAGTATTGCCAGAAAAGGTGTGGAACTTAGGGCAAGAAGAGTAGTGATCCATTATATAGTGGATTTTCACAGTAATTTCACTGCAGTGTTAATGTAAGCCTATTTGTGACGAATAAATAAACCTTAGCTTTAAGGTGAGATTGGAGAATCCGGTGAAGAGTGGCGAAATAATAGAGAAATTGTCATGTCCAGGGATACCATTCCTCCTGGGTAACGATACAGCTTGATCAGAGGTGGGAGTGACGCCTACTGTGGTTGAAAAGCCAGTGGAGAATCAAACAACTGAGTTGTTGAAGGACGCATGTCCTGGGATTTTTCCTGATTGTGTCCTAACAAAGTCACAGGTTAAGACAAGAAGAGAAATCAAAAAAGGGGAATATGAAAGTCAAAGTCCAGTTATCAGAAGTTATTTTTGGACAAGGTGGATATTTTTAGTTCAGGAAAATTGGCAGAGTTACAACAAAAAAATATAGAAATAAAACAGTTAGGTTGATTGGCCGTGCTAAGAAATTGCCCCTTAGTGTCCAGGGATGCATAGGTTAGAGGGATTAGTGGGTATAATATGTAGGGGATATGGGGGTAGGGCCTGAGTGGGATTGTGTTCGGTGCAGACTCAATGGGCCGAAGGGCCTCTTTCTGCTCTGTAGGGTTCTATGATTCTATGATTGAGTTATATCAGAAAGTACATACGGAAGAGGAATCTGAATGTAAACCAGGAGGTAACTCACATGTAAGCTTTACTTCTGACTAATAGATAAATTTTACTTTTTACTTTACTTAAAATGATGTCTTAATGAGGAAATGGAGGCATTTACATATTCAGGCAGATGAAAAGTGGGCAGAAGTTCATTAAGTGGTATTTTGGTAGGAATAGAAAGGAGGTGTTGCTAGTAGCACATGAGGTACAAGTCAGGATATCATTTGCGAGTAAGGAAAACTCAAGCTAAAATACAAAAACATTATTATTGGCTTGGACTGTATAAAGGCATAGTTAAATTCTGTCAGTCGTGTCATATATGTCAAGTCATAGAGAAATCTCAAACGGTGATAAAACCCATACCTATATACCCATTCCAACACCTGAGGAACCATTTACAAAGATATTAATTCATTGCGTAGGATCCCTCCCTAAAACAAAAAGTGGGAATCAATATCTGTTGACTATAATGGATGTGTCTATTAGGTTTCCAGAGGTCATTCCATTACACAATATTACAGCTAAAAGGATCGCAAGGGAATTACATCAATTTTTGACTGGATATGGACTACCCACAGAAATACAATCAGACCGAGGATCAAATCTTACTTCAAGGTTATTCAAGGAATTATGGATAATTTAGGAATAGAACAATTTTAATCAGCTGCGCACCATCCAGAATCCAGGAAGCGTTAGAACAGTGGCATTAAACTTGAAAGACAATGTTGAGGGCTTATTGTCAAGATTATCCAGAGGATTGTGATAAAGGAATTCCATTTGTATTCTTTGTAATTAGGGATGCACCTAATGGGTCAACCAAATTCAATCCTTTTGAAATGATTTTTGGCCATGTAGTACGCAGATCATTGAAATTGACTAAGCAGAAATTGGTGAGTGAGCGTTTAGTGATTACATTATTGGACTACGTGTCAAAGTTTAGGGAAAGGTTGAATAGAGCAGGTGAATTGGCTAGGCAATATTTAAAAGTGGCACCGCATGTGATGAAACTGGAAGCAGAGAAGAAATGAAAAATTTGTAGTTTTGCTACTGGGGATAAAGATTTGGTATTGCTGAACCTTTAAAAGCAAGGTTTAGTGGGTCTCGTCAAATTGAAAGGAAATTGAGGGAGGTGAACTATATGATGAGAACACCAGATAGATGGAAAACTCAGTGTATGTCATGTCAATATGCTTAAAAGTTATTTTGACAGGGAAGGAAAGCAGAAGGAGAATGCTTTGGTAGTTATAACTCAGAGTGGAGAACCAAATCTAGGTGACCCTGAATTTGATATTTCTCCTATTAAATTGGATAACGAGGACATTATTAAACATTGGGATAAATTAGTGAGTTACCTTCCAGAGGAAAATCAAAGTGACCTGAAAGAGTTATTATTATCACATGGACAAGTATGTGGGAATAAGTTGGGAATTACTCGAATGGTTATACATGATATAGTTGTAGAAAGTGTTAAACACCTTCCTTGCAAACATGACCTTTTCAAGTTGGCACAGGTTCAGGTGGAAAAGTTCAGGTCTGAGATGCAGCAACCAAAGTCTCAGGCAAAACTGGTGGAGGTGGAGAAGGAGAACCAGTTAATGGACGATTAAAAAAACTGGTCGGCGCAACATCGTGGGCCGAAGGGCCTGTTCTGCGCTGTAATGTTCTATGTTCTAATGTGAATAAAGAAAATGAGACGGATACAAGTCAAACTGACTGTTCTGGAATTTGTTCCTGAGTTGTCCAAATTGCCTAAACATAAACTGCAGAACCATCAAAAACAACTCATGATGTATGCAAAGGAAAGTGAGGATGAATCAACAGTCACATGTCATCTCAAAAAGGTGATTGAGGAGTGGGAGTATTGTAATGTGGATCAAAGGACAGGGTAACAACGTGGAATCAGACTGCTTGCCAAAATTGTATCAACATCTAATACGAATTGCTGGCATAATGATTCTGTACAGTGTACAGAGATGTGGATGCCTTATGAAATCATACTGTACATAATTGGTGTTCAAGTGAATTCCAGTGGTTTTTGCGGCAGTATAACTGCCAAAATGATTTTTGGAACCATGGTCAAAATAGATTCTGACACCAAGAAAGACAATCTGCCGTGGTTCTTTGCCAAGAGTGTGCAGGAAGTGATAGTGGAGATCGAGAGCAAACAAAGGAGTTAAATTGCTTGGCCGAGGAGGAGCTAAGGCCAATGAACAAGGAAAGGGACAGAGATGTAACGACCTTTCTGAATGGCCCTGACCACACACATGTAGTGTGTTATCTTGCTGATCCTGCCTAGTTCTGTGAGGACATTACCGGAGCTAATTTACCAACACAAACTGAGTTGGAACTTGGAATCAATGCAGGATTAAAGGAGAATTTTGGAGAAATTTAAGACTAAAAAATGCCAGACTGTTTTGATGGAGTCTTTTATTGCAGCCATTTAATTTAAAAATTACACAGGAGAAGTGGCAGGAGAATTCAACCAACTGCCTCAATCCCAGTATCACATGAGTATTAGTCTGTGCTGTGTTAAATCTGTGAAAACACTTCTTTAGAAGTTGGTTTTGATTGGGACATTTTATATATATTCATTAAGAGTTGTACATCACCATGATTGTGGCAGGAGAAGAAAATGTAATTGTCCATGCTTTGTCAGTAATGTGATAAACAGGAAGGAGTGTTTAAAGGGGGAAGACAAAGACTGAAATGAATATTACTGTTACATTTGTATGTTTTGATTTTGTTAAATGTATGTATGTTTATTGTAGAGGACTACGAGTGTGAAACTGAAAGGGTTTGAAAAACGAAACCACCTTCAAATGTTGATGGTTCATTTTTGTTTCTTAAGGGGGGAGGTGTGATGTTAGTGTACCTTTAAGAGTTGTTTTCAATTCATGCTCTCAGTCTTGGGTGATGTCATTGTTGGGAGGAGGAAAAAACTGTGGGCAGCTGAGGTGACAGGGATTTCATTTTCAGTTTCAGTTTGGAGCTGCAGGTTTGAGTTTTTAGTTTTAGAAGGGACAGCAAGCTAAAAAGAAATGTTTTCCTTCTCTCTCTGTTGTTTCAAAAGGTTTAGTTTATTTATTTATTAGTCACAAGTAGGCTTACATTAACAATGCAATGAAATTATGGTGAAAACCCCCTAGTCGCCACATTCTGGTGCCTGTCCGGGGACACTGAGGACAATTTTAGCATGGCCATTTCACCTAACCTCTGCATGTTTGGACTGTGAGAAGAAACCAGAGTGCCCAGAGGAAACCCACGCAGATACAGGGAATTTGTGCCAACTCCACACAGACAGTGACCCAAGCCAGGAATCAAACATGGATCCCTGGCATTGTGAGGCAACAGTGCTAACCGCTGTACCACCGTGTCCATTGGTTAGCTAAAAACAAGACCTTGTTTCCCTGAAGAGTGAAAATCTGCTGTTCTTGGGGGCTGGTCCAGAGTCTTTCTGATGTTTTGGGAAGCTGTCTTGTCTTTAGACTATTCTGATTTGCAAGAGCATTTGACTGCAGAATTCAACCAACTGCCTCAATCCCAGTATCACGTGAGTATTAGTCTGTGCTGTGTTAAACCCGTGAAAACACTTCTTTGGAAGTTGGTTTTGATTGGGACATTTTATATATATTCATTAAGAGTTGTACATCACCATGATTGCTAACTCGCTCTATCCTTCTTTCTTCACACCTTCTTTTGAATCGTTAGCAACCTATCCTTGTTCTGTATCCATTGGTTCTACATTGCCTGAGGTAAACATCTGTATACAGTGTAATAGAGTCATAGAGGTTTACAGTTTGAAAACAGGCCCTGTAGCCCGACTTGTCTATGCCACACTTTCTTTTTACCGCTAAGCTAGTCCCAAGTGCCTGTGTTTGGCCCATATCCCTCTATACCCATCCTACCCATGTAACTGTCTAAACGCTTCTTAAAAGACAAAATTGTACCTGTCTCTACTACTACCTCTGGCAACTTGTTCCAGATACTCAACACCCTCTGTGTGAAAAAATTACCCTTCTGAACCCTTTTGTTTCTCTTCCCTCTCACCTTAAACCTGTGCCCTCTAGTTTAGACTCCCCTCCCTTTGGGTAAAGATTGACTATCTAGCTGATCTATGTCTCTCATTATTTTATAATGACCTCTATAAGGTCACCTCAGTTGCTAGGCTAATTGACATAACAAATACACTCATTCTTTTCACACAGCCTGCCTTAATTATTCACAGATATTCACAGTTAAAAATATCTAACCAGAATATAACCCATGGATCATATTCCAATTTCTTGGTTTTCTCTAATATTTTCATCACATCTTCCCCTTTTTTTGAAAAAATGAATCATCATAATTACATTTTTTCAACCATTTCCTGCTACAACCTTCTGATTTTTACCATATTTATCATTATATATTATCATTCAAGACATAAGCATTAACATAGAAATATCCCCCAAAGCTTCATGAAAAATAAAGTCCATGTCAGTCATATTCCATAGGTTTCAACTATCCAATCTTCTTCACAACTCAAATCCTTGATAATACACCTGTAATAATGTTTTCTCTTCCAGCCACATGTATCTTTTTACAGTTAAGTTGTTGTAAGACTAGACTCCATTGAAGAAATCTAACATTCCAATCTCAAAACTTTTCCCAACAGTTGCACAGTATTGCGGCTCATCTTGATAATTGGCCCCGATCGCTCGATGGCAACACAAAGTTCAAAATATTGCAGTGCCAGAATTCCTTCCCAATGGCAGAATATTTCTACGTTTGAATATTTAGCTCTCTCGAAAAATATTCCACGGGATTTTCGAAACCTGTGTCATTTTAGAGTCATACAGGTTTACAGCTTGGAAACAGGCCCTTCGGACTAACTTGTCAATACAACACTTTCTTTTTACCGCTAAGCCAGTTCCAATTGCCTGTGTTTGACCCATATCCCTCTATACCCATCCTACCCATGTAACTGTCTAAACGCTATTTAAAAGACAAAATTGTATCTGCCTCTACTATTGCCTCTGGCAGATTGTTCCAGACGCTCACCACCCTCTGAGTGAAACAATTGTCCCTCTGAACCCTTTTGTATCTCTCCGCCTCTCACCTTAAACCTATATTTCTAGTTTTAGACTCCCCTACCTTTGAGAAAAGATGTTGACTATTTAGCTGATCCCTCATTATTTTGTAGACCACTATAAGATCACCCCTCAGCCTCCTATGCTCCAGGGAGAAAAGTCCCAGTCTATCCAGCCTTTCCTTATAACTCAAACCATTAAGCCCCAGTGGCATCCTGGTAAATCTTTTCTGCACTCTTTCTAGTTTAATAATATCTTTTTGGAGTAACACAGCACCAATGCCAAACCACTTACATCAATCGCCAGCTTAAGCTGTTTGGCCTAATTCAGTGTCACATAAACTGGTGCTGTTGTCACAATGTTTAGACCTTTCTGGAGGCATGTTGACACTCTGCTGTCCAGTTAACCTGGCCATTCATTTTTAAGGGTTCAGTTAATGGATCTACCATTCTGCTAGTGTTGGGCACAAACTTCCTGTGAAATCTATTCATGCTCGAAATTGGAGAACTTTCCTCTTTGTTGAAAGCTCCAGGAACTCTGTTATTTTCACATCTCATGGGGTCATCTGACCATTTCCAACAGCATGGCCTTAATATGTGACTTGTGCTTTTGCAACCTCACTTCTTGCCAAGTTTCAGACCAAATTAGCTTCTTGTAAGCGATGGAGTAGTTCTTTCAGATGCTGTAAAAGTTCCTCCCAACTCTGACTGCAAAGCATCAATATATCCAGCACAGTGACTTAACTCATTAATAATCCTATTGATCAGTATCCAGAAAGTTGCTGGTGCATTTTTCATTCCAAAGAGTGTGACTTTGAACAGATAAAGTCTATTTAGTGTTACAAAAGCTAAAACCACCTTTATCCATTTTAAGAGAAGTGCTCTTTGATTTGATTTGATTGATTATTATCACATGTATTAGTATACAGGTTTTACAAGTCAAGAACAAAGAACAACACAACACGGGAAACAGGTCCTTCAGCCCAACGAGCCCGCGCCGCCATTTTAACTTTATGAGTGCCCTCTTCTACCTATGGTCTTTGTCTACGCCTATTGGGGAAGATCGAGGGAAGACTAATTTAGGGACAAAAGTCAGGTCGGACACTTCAAGGTGTTCTATGAAGCTCTCCTGACCTTGAATGTTTTTCGTTGAATTTGGCTAGGATGAGCATGGGAGGTTTCACTCCTGGAGTGAAACTGACCCACGAGGAGCTTTTACAATATTGTTGACATCTATACTAAGACAATTAGCAAGAACTTTTAACAATTACAAGCCAGAAACACAAGTCACAATAATATATAACCCTTAAGGAAGTATCTCTAATGTGTTCCAACCCAAGCCAACGTCCAATACACAAAACCCTCTAAATAAGCACAGTACAGCATAGGTTAATGTGCACTTGTTACAGGAATCTAGACTCCTAGGCTGAATGCTGAAAATCCCTTGTGAATAAACTCAGAAGAGTTTATTGTAGTTGAATCTGTTTCCCAAAACACAGTTTCTTAAAGAGAACGAGAGGTCGGGGAGAGATAGAGAGACACTGCTTCTTAGTTGCTGCTAAACTGGTTCCAACACACTCCCCAAAGTGAAACTGAAAGCCCAAAGGAAAAAACCTGACTGCCACAAACAAAACTGAAACCCCTATCACCTGCATGCCACTCCCAATGACATCGCTCAAGCTGTAAGCTTGATTTTTATTAAAAACCTTTCTTTAAGGTACATTCACATGACACTAGTGAAAAGTATTGTTTCTTGCGCGCTACACAAACAAAGCACGTTGTTCATAGAGAAGGAGATGAGAGGGTGTAGAATGTAGTGTTAAAGTCATAGCCAGGGTGTAGAGAAAGGTCAACTTAATGTGAGGTAGGTCCATTCAAAAATCTGATGGCAGCTTTTGTAGCTTTTTCCCAACGGAAGAAGATGGAAGAGAGAATATCTGGGTTGCATGGGGTTCTTGATTATTCTGGCTGCTTTGCCGAGACAGTGGGAAGTGTAGACAGAGTTAATGAATGGGAGGTTGGTTTGTGTGATGGATTGGACAACATCAGCCTAAGAGGTAGCCTAAGACGTAGCCTAAGATGTAGAAGCTATTGTACTTCATTGGTGAGGGGTGGAAGTAAAGGTCTGGAATACTATTACCATGTGTTTGAATGTCATTGAATGCCCTTACACCCCACCAAGGTCATGCCTGGGCAATACCTTGACAGTGTTATTTTGCATTACCTCCTGGCACTGTCCCTTTGTTTGTTTTAATTTTTTAAATCCCCATCTGTCACCTGTTTTACTTTGTTTTCTGTACACGATTTGACATCAAAGATGTGCTCTTAGGCTGATTGGTGTAACAAACTGTCCCTAAATTAGTCTCCCCTCAATCTGGTTTCCAATGTGGAGTGCCATAAGCGTGGGTGGAAGAGGGAACTCACAGTGTTAAAATGGCGGCGCGGGCTCGTTGGGCCGAAGGGCCTGTTTCCCGTGCTGGGTTGTTCTTTGTTCTAATCAAGTCTTAAAGGTACAGACATCAAGTTTCTACACTGTACCTTTAAGAATTTATTATCTGTAAAGACTCGCGTTCCAACCATTATTTTGTAAATTGGGTTTGTGTCTTTATGTGCCCTGTTTGTGAACAGAACGCCCACTTATCTGACGAAGGGGCAGCGCTCCGAAGGCTAATGGCTTTTGCTACCAAATAAACCTGTTGGACTTTAACCTGGTGTGGTGAGACTTCTTACTGTGTTTACCCCAGTCCAATGCTGGCATCTCCTGTTGGACAAGCCTGAGCGATTGCCAAAGCCATTTAGAATCTCACACTACCACCCCCGATTCAATCCTTTCCCCACTTTCATTGCCTTGGATTCACCAATTCCAAGCCACCCAAGGAATTCTTTTAATGTGCTACAAAGAGATACTAGTTTTGTTATGGGCACAGATAATGGAAAAAGCCAGGTTGTGTCCCTTCACCAGATTTCCCTCTGTTCTCTCTTCACTAATGCTGTCAGACCTGTTAAGGGTTTTTTATTGAGCGTTTTCTGTTTTTGTTTCAGACTCCTGCATCTGCAGTAATTTGCTGTATATTTTAGCTTGCTTTTCAAATCAGGCTTCCTCCACACGCACTGTTTGCCTGAAGGTAAACAATTATTCCTGCTGTTAGATGGTATCGAAAAGCAGCTCCCCTGTAGGGACTTCAGTATCCCCTTAAATACGTTCTTCCTTTTGATTCCTCCTCATCTGACCTAAGTTCTTTAGAGCCCATTCTCTCCCAGAAGTAATTGCCCCTTACTCTCTAAGTGAGCACACTATCCATCTTGCCTATCGCTACTTTCCTTCACATCTTGTATCTCTTCCTTTGACTCCTGGATCTCTGATTAAACATCTCTGCCTCTATACGCCTCTGCCCTCTTTGGAAGACATTGTGAAATACCTTTAAAGGGATATCAACACAACAGCATCAGAAAGGAAATGTATCAGGTGAATCATAGAATCCCTACTGTGTACAAGGAGGCTGTTCAGCCCATCAGAACTGTACTGACCGCATTCCCACCCAGGCCCTGTTCCCATAACCCTACACATTTACCCTCTAATCCCCCTGACACTAGGGTCAATTTAGCAGACCAATCAACCTAACCCACACATCTTTGGAACATAAGAACATAAGAAATAGGAGCAGGAGTAGGCCATCTAGCCCTTCGAGCCTGCCCTGCCATTCAATAAGATCATGGCTGATCTGAAGTGGATCAGTTCCACTTTCCCACTTTCTCCCCATAACCCTTAATTCCCCTGTCTATCAGAAACCTATCTACCCGTGACTTAAATATATTTAGCGAGGTAGCCTCCACCACTTCAACGGGCAGAGAATTCCAGAGATTCACCACCCTTTGAGTGAAGAAGTTCCTCCTCAACTCCGATCTAAACTGCTCCCCCCCTTATTTTGAGGCTGTGCCCTCTAATCCTGCTGTCCTTTCTAAGCGAGAAGAATCTCTCTACCTCTACCCTATGCGTCCCTTTCATTATTTTATACATCTCTATAAGATCCCCTCTAAGCCTTCTAAACTCCAACAAGCACAGGCCCAGTCTATTCAGTCTCTCTTCATAGGCCAAACCCCCTCATCTCCGGTATCAGCCCAGTGAACCTTCTCTGCACTCCCTCCAAGGTCAATATATCCTTCCGCAAGTGCGGCGACCAAAACTGCACACAGTATTCCAGCTGCGGCCTCACCAGTGCCCTGTACAGTTGCAGCAAGACCTCCCTGCTTTTATATTCTATCCCCCTCGCTATAAAGGCCAACATTCCATTCGCCTTCTTGGAGTGTGGGAGGAAACCGGAGCACCCGGAGGAAAGCCACTCAAACATGGGGAGAAAGTGTCAACTCCACGCACACAGTGACCCGAGGCCAGAACTGAACCTGGCTGCCTGACCAGTGCTAACCACTGTGCCGCCCAATCTAGTCTCAGCGATCGCATCTTGGTTTCACTGTTTGCTGTGAGCGGGCACACACACACAGCTCTGATATTTTCAAGTTTTATACTGATTTATAACTGTTCTCATGTGCCTAGTCTTAATAAATGTACCCACAACATGTTTACCCAATACCTTATGAGGGATTGGTGCCTTTATTTCATTATAACAACACAACATGGAATTCAACAGGGGTCAAAGACCTTGGCAACAAGATTAACTCCAGGTACGACATAGCCTTAGATCATGCTGCATTTTGATCAGGTGGCATTGAAGTCATAGCATTGGAGAGTGTTGAGAACACAGTGTGGTGGCTGTGGAGAGAAGCTTTGAAGTCTGGGATGGTCTCAAGATAAAGAGCTGGGAAGCGGATGGACTCCTCATGGTGAGATTGCAGTGCGTATAATAAGAACATAAGAAATAGGAGCAGGAGTAGGCCATCTGGCCCTTCGAGCCTGCCCCGCCATTCAATAAGATCATGGCTGATTCTGTCGTGGCTCAGTTCCACATTCCGGCCCTCTCCCCATAACCCTTAATCCCCTCTCTTATCAAAAACCCATCAACCCGCTTCTTGAAAATATTTAGCGAGGCAGCCTCCACCACTTCAAGGGGTAGAAAATTCCAGAGATTCACCACCCTTTGAGTGAAGAAGTTCCTCCTCAACTCCGTTCTAAAACGCCCCCCTTTTATCTTGAGGCTGTGCCCCCTAGTCCTACTGTCTTTTTTGAGCGGGAAGAGTCTCTCCACCTCTATCCTATCCATCCCATTCATCATCTTATACGTCTCAATGAGATCTCCCCTCATTCTTCTAAACCCCAACGAGTACAAGCCAAGTTCATTCAGCCTCTCATAGCTCAACCCCCTCAACTCCGGTATCAGCCTAGTAAACCTCCTCTGCACTCCCTCCAAGGCCAAAATATCTTTGCGCAGGTGCGGCGCCCAAAACTGCACACAGTACTCCAGCTGCGGCCTCACCAAAGCCCTATACAGCTGCAGCAAGACCTCCCTACTTTTATATTCAATCCCCCTCGCTATGAAGGCCAGCATCCCATTCGCCTTCCTGACCACCTGCTGCACCTGCAAGCTGGGTTTTTGCTATCAGTTCAGTGGGTGGAAGAGTGTGAGGACCAGTACAGGTTAGCTCGATCGGGAAAGGCAAGTGACCAGTGTATGGGCTGGATTGACAGTCAGCAAGGGAAAGGCAGACAAAAATCCCCCATAATAAAAATCAGCCCAGGGAAGATTGTGATTATAAGAGTTTTTTGATTTGATTTGATTTGATTTATTATCGTCACATGTATTAATGTCTTGTGCGCTATACAGAAAAAGTATACCTTAAAAAAGAAGGAAAGGAGAAAGTGCAAAATGTAGTGTTACGGTCATAGCTAGGGTATAGAGAATTTTTTTTAATACCAGTCTAATAAAATTCTTGACATTAGATTTAAAAAACCCTGTTTTTCTTTAAAAAAAACAGTGGCATCAATTTAATATAAGGTAAGTCCATTCAAAAGTCTGACGGCAGCAGGGAAGAAGCTATTCTTGAGTCGGTTGGTGTGTAACCTCAGACTTTTGTATCTTTTTTCCGACGGAAGAAAGTAGAAGAGAGAATGTCCGAGGTGCGTGGGGTCCTTAATTAAGCTGCTGCTTTTCCGAGGTAGCAGGAAGTGTAGACAGAGCCAATGGATGGGAGGTTGGTTTGCGTGATGGATTGGGCTTCATTCACAAAGACCAAACTTCAGACTTTGCTGTGGGAGTTGCGGAACTTAAAATTAAATGAAAAGCAAAGACATTATCAGTGTCTCGTGCATTACTGTCACAACCTGCCTTCATGGGCGGAGCATCGGAAAAGACCGAGAAAGCACCTACAGTGACACTCATCCCAGGTACAGTAGGACAGGGAAAGATGAAGGGATATTGTCAGGATGTCTACAAAATTTCCCTGTTTAAATCGGGATGGAGCTGACCTACTGTCTGGATTTAAAAACAGTGTACTGAGTTATGGTTTATACATTCAGTTGTGTCTGAACCAGTTTAGCAAGCCATTAAAATTCACCAAGAAACTGGGAATGAAAGGCTACCCAGGCTGAACACGCCAGGATTAACAACAGAAGAGCTAATGGATTTCCAAAAGCCATGGATTAGATTGGAAAACTGGTTCAGAATCAGGTTAATCTCCCATGTTCATTCACTTGAGTTTTTACCATGTAGACAACAGCCTACAGAATCTATCATCTACTTTGTCAACAGATTCAAAGGGAAGGGTACACACGTACTGTGGTTTTTAAACACAGAGCTGACAGAATTATTGAGTCGGTGATTGCATCCACTCCTACAAAAGAATTCCAGAAATATCTTCGAGTCAAGCACAAAGCTTATAGCATCAAAAAGATACTCAAGGATAGGGTTAAGTACAAAGTAATCCTCGCAAATCGACAAAGCTTACAGGTCCTCCGCACAACCCCAATGTTGGCACGCTCACCAGAACACTCAGATCTAGTGGGACATGTGAAAGGTGTGTCCTCCTGTACCAAGGAAATACCCAAATTTCCAGCCATTCTGCAAAGCATGTGGCAGAGAAGCCCTTGGCAGTGGACTAGAGGAAAGGTTGATGCAGCTGCAAGAACCATGCATTGACCCAAACAGCCTGTAGACAACAGGTAACTTCAGGCGTTAAGAATAACCTTGTGGTATCCCATCAAAATACATACATGACACGATTCAGGCATCAGAAAATGACAATGTTGAGATGATGAGTGGTGAACACATCATCGACCTCATGGAAAACATTGATGCCACCAAGCCCTTCAAGGTGTTGGCCAATGTATGAATGATCTGTCCTAAAAAAGTTGGCAATTATTTGTTATGAGCTGAGATTGAGACAGGGGCAAGTGCCAACATCTTAGCTCTGTGAATTCTAAATGATACGTATCCACAAATGTGGAATGCCATGGATACTGCTGCGACAACAGTTCAGTAATTCCATCTTAAGGATCCATTGGCGTAGAGTGCAAGAGCAATCAATCCTCCTGGGTGTCACAGATGATCTACCTGGCCCAGGAATCACAGACCCACTGGCCTTTTGGGATCTCAGTCCAGTAACAGTCCATGGAATCAATTACGCCCACCGTAGTGGGTTGGATCTCAAACAGTGATGAGACAGAGTACAGGAATGAGATAGAAAACCTGGTGAACTGGTGCAGCAACAATAATCTCTCCCTCGATGCCAACAAAATGGAGGAGATAATCAGCGAGTTCAGAAAGCGTAAAGGAGAACATGCCCCTGTCTATATCAATGGGCTGGCACGGTGGCACAGTGGTTAGCACTGCTGCTTCACAGCTCCAGGCACTCAGGTTCGATTCCCGGCTTGGGTCACTATCTGTGTGGGTTTCCTAAGATGACACTAAGTTGGTTGGATTGGCGGGTACTGAGGAGCAGTGCCTGGCAATGCAACAGGACATAGATAGGCTGGTAGATTGGGCAGATAGATGGCAAATGGAATTTAATCCGGAGAAATGCGAGGTGATGCACTTTGGCCGGAATAATGTGGAAGGGAGTTATATGATAAAAGGTAGAACTATCCGGAGTATAGATACGCAGAGAGACCTGGGGGTGCAGGTACACAAGTCCCTGAAGGTGTCGGTGCAGGTGCAGAATGTGATGAGGAAAGCGTATGGCATGTTAGCCTTCATAGGAAGGGGTATAGAATATAAGAGTAGGAGTCTGATGTTGCAGTTGTATAGAACGTTGGTTAGGCCTCACCTGGAGTACTGCGTCCAGTTCTGGTCGCCGTACTACCGGAAGGATGTAGAGATCCTGGAGAGAGTGCAGAGGAGATTTACCAGGATGTTGCCTGGTATGGAAGGGCTGTCTTACGAGGAAAGATTGAACGCACTTGGGCTGTTTTCCCTTGAGAGACGTCGGCTGAGGGGGGATTTGATAGAGGTTTATAAGATTATGAAGGGGACAGATAGAGTAGATGGTGATAAGCTTTTTCCGCTATTAGAAATGGATAGAACGAGGGGTCACGGGTTTAGGGTGAGGGGGGCTAGATATAAGACTAATGTTAGAGGGCAGTTTTTCACACAAAGGGTAGTGGGGATGTGGAATGCACTGCCGAGTGAGGTGGTGGAAGCAGGCACGCTAGGGTTGTTCAAGAGTCACTTGGACAGCCACATGAGCAGTTTACATATAGGGGGATATAGCAGGCCTTATTAAGCATTGTAGGCTTGGGGTCAGTTTAGTCTCAGGGGTATAGAGTCTTTAATAATGAAATTTTTTATCCACAGGCACTTACCATCTCGAGGGCATCATGGCAGCACAGAGGTTATCTCTGTTGCTGTGCGGACACATGGAGTTGGGCCTGTGTCCGTGGGAGTTTGTGCGTTCTCCCCGTGGTTGCGTGGGTTTCCTCCGGGTGCTCCGGTTTCCTCCCACATCCCAAAAATGTGCTTTTAGGCTGATTGATTGGGTAACAAATTGTCCCTATATTGGACCTCCCTGATCCTCACACAGTAGGCATAGACTAGAGTCATGAATAGGTCACTGACCATGGGATGGCGGCGCGGGCTCGTTGGGCCGAAGGGCCTGTTTCCCGTGCTGTTTTGTTCTTTGTTCTTTGTTCCTCTGGACGCCCCGGTTTCCTCCCACAGTCCAAAGATGTGCAGGTTAGGTTGGATTGGCCATGCTAAAATTGCCCCATGGTGTCCTGAGAGGTGTAGGTTAGAGGGATAAGCGGTGAGTGTGTAAGGATTTGGGGGATAGGGACTGGGTGGGATTGTGGTCTGTGCAGACTCGATGGGCTGAATGGCTTCCTTCTGCACTGTAGGGTTTCTGTGATTCTATAAAAGTGTCGAGAGCTTCAGATCACCAACAGCCTGTCCTAGTTCATCCCCCATTCCAACAGTACAGTTAAGAAAGTCACCAACACCTCTACTTTCTCAGAAGACTAAGGAAATTTGGCATGTCAGCTATGACTCTCGCCAGCTTTTACAGATGCACCATAGAAAGCATTCTTTCTGGTTGTATCACAGCAGGTATGACTCCTGCTCTGCCCAAGACCACAAGAAATGACAAATGGGTTGTGAATGTCACCCAATCTATCACGCAAAGCAGGCTCCATTGACTCAGTCTACACTTCCCGCTGCCTCAGCAAAACAGCCAGCATAATTAAGGACACCACACACCGCGGAAATTCTGTCTTCCGTTTTGAAAAAGATACAAAAGTCTGAGGTCATGTACCAACTGACTCAAGAGCAGCTTCTTCCCTGCTGCTATCATAGCGAGGGTGATTGAATATAAAAGTAGGGAGGTCTTGCTGCAGCTGTATAGGGCATTGGTGAGGCCGCAGCTGGAGTACTGTGTGCAGTTTTGGGCGTCGCACCTGCGCAAAGATATTTTGGCCTTGGAGGGAGTGCAGAGGAGGTTTACTAGGCTGATACCGGAGTTGAGGGGGTTGAGCTATGAAGAGAGGCTGAATAAACTGGGCTTGTACTCGTTAGAGTTTAGAAGAATGAGGGGAGATCTCATTGAGACGTATAAGATGATGAATGGGATGGATAGGATAGAGGTGGAGAGACTCTTCCCGCTCAAAAAAGACAGTAGGACTCGGGGGCACAGCCTCAAGATAAAGGGGGGGCGGTTTAGAACGGAGTTGAGGAGGAACTTCTTCACTCAAAGGGTGGTGAATCTCTGGAATTCTCTGCCCGTTGAAGTGGTGGAGGCTGTCTCGCTAAATATTTTTAAGAAGCGGGTTGATGGGTTTTTGATAAGAGAGGGGATTAAGGGTTATGGGGAGAGGGCGGGAAAGTGGAACTGAGCCACGACAGATCAGCCATGACCTTATTGAATGGTGGGGCAGGCTCGAAGGGCTAGATGGCCTACTCCTGCTCCTATTTCTTATGTTCTCATGTTCCATCAGACTTTTGAATAGATCCACCTTGTATTAAGTTGATCTTTCTCTGCACCCTAGCTATGACTGTAACACTACATTCTGCACTCTCTCATTTCCATCTCTATGTACGGTATGCTTTGTCTGTAAAGCGTGCAAGAAACAATACTTTTCACTGTATACTAATACATGTGGCAATAATAAATCAAATCAAAATCAAATCAAATCAAAGACATCACAAGGCAGAATGACCTCAGAAACTATTCTATCGCATAATCTCATGTCTAACATCGAAGTATCCAGAATGTTTTGACACAATTGGCCATTTCAAGGGAGCTGCAACATTACACTCCAAGTCTGCCAATTGACTGCTACGTAGCGGAACATCCATTGACAAGACAAACTGAAGGTCAGTCTAGGCAAAATGCAGAGAACAAGAGCACACCAGCTGGTGCAGCTCAATCACGTGTCATAAAGAAGGACAGATCGTTGACAGTCTGCCGAGATCCACAACATTTAGCTGCACCTTTCAAGTGTTGTCCTTCTAAAATGACCACAAAGCATAAAGTCTGAGATTTGCATGTATGAAATTCTCAAAGCTTGATGCCAAGCAGAGAAGACCAAGTGTGGTGGGGCAAGGCTGGCATGGAGCATAAATATCAAAATGCAAAGATTATTAACTGACAAAAAGTACAAGATTATCATGAAGGCATACAGCATGCTTGCCTTCATCAGCCGGGGCATTGAGTTAAAAATTGGCAAGTCATTTTGCAGATTTAGAGAACCTTAGTTAGGCTGCACTTGGAATGTAGTGTTCAATTTTGGTCGCCACATTACCAGAAAGGTGTGGAGGCTTTGGAGAGGTTGACCAGGCAAGATTGACCAGGGTGTGACCATATGGAGGGCATTAACTGTGAAGAGAGGTTGGAGAAACTTGGTTTTTTCTCACTGGAACAACGGAGGTTGAGGGGCGACCTGATAGAAGTCTACAAGATTATGAGAGGCAATGGACAGAGTGGATAGTCAGAAGCTTTTTCCCAGGGTGGAAGAGTCAATTACGAGGGGGCACAGGTTTAAGGTGCGAGGGGCAATGTTTAAAGGAGATGTACAAGGCAAGTTTTGTACACAGAGGGCAGTGGGTGCCTGGCATCCACTGCCAAGGGGGTTATTGGAAGCAGATATGATAGTGAATTTTAAGGGGTGTCTGGAGAAATAAATGAATGGGATAGGAATAGAGGGATATGGTCCCTGGAAGGGTAAGGGGTTTTAAACATAGAACATAGAACATTACAGCACAAACAGGCCCTTCGGCCCTCGAGTTGCACCGATCGCATCAACCTCACCAATCTATAGACCTATCTATAACCCCCAATCCCATTAAACCCCATATACTCATCCAGAAGTCTTTTAAAAGACCCCAGCGAGTTCGCCTCCACCACCGACGACGGCAGCCGATTCCATTCACTCACCACCCTCTGAGTGAAAAGAGTTAAGTTAGTGATCAGTGCAGGCTTGGAGGGCCGAAGGGCCTGTTCCTGTGCTGTAATTTTCTTTATTCTTTTGCTTTTTGTTCTTACAATGAAAATTTGAGAATTAGAGATCTCACTATGTGAATTAATTGTTTAGCTGGAGCGAATTTACGGCGAATATCCTATAGCCAAATTTGCAGATGACACAAAAAATAGTTGGAAAGCAAGTTTTTGAGAGCTTTGCAAACATTCTACAAGTTCCCCGAAGGCATAATTTTTTTTTAGCAGGGTGTTGTAAAATACGGAAAGATTTGGTTTACTAGCTGGAAACAAGACTGTGTAGCTATCATCTTGATAGTACAGAAGGAAGTTGATCAAAGATGCAGGTCAGAATTCTCCAACCATTCACGCCCCACTACCGGTGGAGACGAGAATGGAGAATTTGGCTCTCAGCCAAATCTCAGTCCACTGCAGCAGGACTGGAGAATCCTAGCTGCAGGTGAGGTCGGGGAATCCTGCTTGTTATGTGTTTAGTTATACACACCTTATTGAAAAGTGTTTTGCTTCGATGGAGGTGGTTATTCCCATTCAGAATGCACTGCACCATCACAGGGGTTGACTATGGATGAGACATTAACCCCAGGCCTTCTCTGTATATGTGAAAGAGACGGCAGTGTTAGTTTGAAGAAGAGCAGGTCTATCTCCCTCAGCATCCTCAGCAATTCTTATCTCTCAACCAATAGCATGAAAATAACAGGTTTTATCTGTAAGAGGTCTCACAACACCGGCTTAAAGTCCAACAGGTTTATTTGGAATCCTGAGCTCTGTGTCGATATCCGTGATCCTCTCCACTTTGAGCAGCGCTCCGAAAGCTTGTAATTCCAGACAAACCTGTTGGACCTCAATCTGGTGTTGTAAGACCTCTTCCTATGCTCACCCCAGTCCAACGCTGGCATCCCCACATCATGGCTACCACTGACACCACAAACAGCTTGTTCAAAGTGGAGAGGATATCCAAGAAGATCACAAATATCGACATAGACATTCACCTGAGGGAGGAGCAGCGCTCTCAAAGCTCACGATTCCAAATAAACCTGTTGGACTTTAACCTGGTGTTATTGTGCTCACCCCAGTCCAACGCTGGCATCTCCACATCAGATTTTACCTGGTCCTTACCACATAGCTGTTTGTGAGAGCTTGCTGTGCACAAATTGGCTGCCCGATTTCCTGCATTATATGGTGACTATGCTTCAGCAGAACTTCAGTGGCTGTTAAGCATTTGGGATGTCCTGAAATTGAGAAAGGTAAATGTTTAGTTCTGTCTTTAAAATGATTAACTGAAGCTGAAAAGAACTCCACTACCTCAAAGCTGGAAATACAGTCATTCATGCCAAACTTAAATTACTCATCAAACCAGTCACTCATTCAAACTCCACAGTTTCCTGTTGAACACAGCATGAATATGGCACGCCATGAATTTCCTGTGAATCTAATGCTTTAACCTTAAGGAATCGCTTAACGCATTAGTCATTCATCTTTAACAAGAGAACTGTGAGCTGGCCCATATTCATAGCAGGTATTAAAGTGCATGGAGTCATAGAACTTTATAACATAGAAACAGGCGCTTTGACCCAACTTGTTCATGCTGCCTCTTTTTTCAAACCACTAAGCCAGTCCCAGTCGCTCACGTTTGGCCCACATCCCTCTACACTTACCTTACCCATGAAACTGTCTAAACACTTCTAAAAAGACAAAATTGTACCCACCTCTGTGACTGCCTCCTGCAGCTTGTTCTAGACACTCACCACCTTCTGTGTGAAAAATTGCCCCTCTGGACTGTTTTGTGTCTCTCCCCTCTCACGTTAAACCAATGCTCTCTAGTTTTAGACTCCCCAGCTTTGGGAAAAGATATTGACTATCTAGCTGATCTATGTCCCTCATTATTTTAGAGACCTCAATAAGATCACTTATAACTCAAACCATCAAGTTCCCAGTAGCATCCTAGTGACATTTTTCTGGATTCTTTCTAGTTTAATAATATCCTTTCTATAATAGGATGATCAGAACTGTTCGCAGTATTCCAAGTGTGGCCTTGCCAATGTCTTGTACAACTTCAACAAGACGTTCCAACTCCTGTATTCAAAGTTCTGACGAATAAAACTAAGAATGCTGAATGTCTTCTTCACCACTCTGTCCACCTGTGAACCTGTACCCCGAGATCCCTTTGTTCTATAAGTCTCCCCCAATGCCCTACCATTAACTGAATAAGTCCTATCTTGGTCCAATTTACCAAAATGCATCACCTCGCATTTATCTAAATTAAACTCCATCTGCCATTCATTAGCCCATTGTTCCAACTGATCAAAATCCCATTGCAATCAGAGATAACTTACTTCACTGTCCACTATGCCATCAATCTTAGTGTCATCTGCAAATTTACTAACCATGCTTCCTAAATTTTCATCCAAATCATTAATATAAATGACAAATAACAGTGGACCCAACACAGATTCCTGAGGCACACCGCTTGTCACAGGCCTCCAGTTTGAAAAACAACCCTTTACAACCACCATGTCTTCTGCCATCGAGCCAATTTTGTATCCAGTTAGCTCCCTCACCCTGGATCCCATGAGATTTAACTTTATGCAACAACCTACCATGCAGTACCTTGTCAAAGACCCTGCTAAAGTCTATGTGGACAACATGAACTGTACTAGTCTCATCTACCTTCCTGGTGTTACCCCTCAAAAAACTCAATCAAACTTGTCAAACATGATTTTCCATTGAATACTAACTGTGCCTAATCAGTCCTTGCCTCTCTAAATACCTGTAGATCCTATCTGTCAGAATTCCTTCTAACAACTTAGCCACTAGTGAGCCTACTTGTTAGGCTCACTGGCCTATAGTTTTTCTTTGTACCCTTCTTAAACAAAGGCACAAGATTTGCCACTTCCAATCTTCAGGCACCTCACCCGTGACTATCGATGATTCAAATATCTCAGCTAGGGGACCCGCAATTTTCTCTCTAGCCCCTCCACTCAGATACACTTCATCAGGCCCCGGGGATTTATCTACCTTGATGCGCTTTTAAGACTTCCAGCACCTCCTTCTCTGTTGTATGTTCACTCCTCAAGACATCACTATTTATTTCCCCAAGTTCCCTAACAAATGCCTGGATGTTAAAAGTGCATACTTTATAAAGACTTAACATCACTTGAAATACTTGCCCAAAGATGGTGTGGGGATTGAAGATGTAGAGATCAGGTTGGACATTGGGCAGAATTTTCACAGAAGAATCATGGAATCGCTGTAGTTCAGAAGGAAACTATTTGCCCCATTGAGTTTGCACTGACCAAAATCCCACACTGGCCCTATTCCCATAGCCTCACACATTTACCCTGTTAACCCCCGGACACTAGCATCAATTTAACATGGCCAATCAACCTAACACGCACATTTTTGGAGTGTGGGAGGAAACCAGAGCACCCGGAGGAAACCCATGCAGACATGGGGAGAATGTGCAAACTCCACATAGATAGTGACCCAAGGCCGGAATTGAACATGAGATCCTGGCACCACGAGGCAGCAGTGCGAACCACTGTCCCACCGTGTCGCCCCAATCTTTTACAAGATTTTTTTCTAAGTGTCCAGCGAGCCCGAAGATGTGAGAGCTCCAGATCCTTTCTTCGGGCAAGCTTTCAGAAAGAGGCAACTCAGCCCTTCAAGTCTGCACCGTCTCTGTGGAAAAGCATCTTATCCACACAAACAATCACCCAAGCTGGGAATTGAACCCCGGTCCCTGGCGCTGTGAGGCAGCAGTGCTAACCACTGTGCTGCCATGCGCTGCCTGCGACCTTGTGTCCTTTGGGTGAAATGTTAAACCAAGGTCTCTTCTGACCTCTAAGGTAGATCCCATATACTGCTCCAAAGATGACCACAGCAGCCCTGAAATACATTAAATCATATTGCTTGTGGGATCTTGCTGTGCGTCAATTGACAGGTTTCTTACAATAGCAGAGGCATTTCAGATGTTAGTTAATTGGTATCCAGGCTTGCTAAGACCCCTGAAAATTGACGTACGGGCGTCTTTCTTGGTTCACTTTCCAATTTGGGTGGGAGAGTCATTATTGACCAGCAGACCATATGAAAGGCATCGAGGAAAACTAACCCATTGGGCAATGCATGCATGTATGGGAAACCAGTGATCGAGGGGAGATGATGTCCAAGATGTTGACTGAATGGAAGGGTTTCAGTGTTAAGGAGGTGGAAACCCAAGGTTTGTTTTAGTTAGTTCATAGGATGTGAGCATCACTGGCTGGGCCAACATTTATTGCCCACCCCTAATTGTCCTTGAACAGACGGACCTGCTTGGCCATTTAAGCTAGGGGGCACTTAACCATTAACCACACTGCTTTCACATAGAACATAGAACATTACAACGCAGTACAGGCTCTTCGGCCCTCGATGTTGCGCCAACCAGTGGAACGAATCTAATGACCCTCTAACCTCAACTATTCCAATGTTATCCATATGCCTATCCACTGACCATTTGAACGCCCTTAAAGTTGGCGATTCAACTGCTGCAGGCAGGGCATTCCACGCCGTTACACGTAGGCCAGAACCAGACCAGGTAAAGATGGCAGATTTCCTTCCCTAAAGGGCATTAGTGAACCAGACAGGCTTTGATGACAATTGAGACTAGCTTTATATCCTAGGTTTATTAATTGAATTTAAATTCCACCAGCCGTGGTGAGATTTGAACTCGGGTCCCCAGGACATTACCCCAGGCCACCATCCCCTCCTGTGTGAGATGAAGAACTGATCTCTTATGTTAGAGTCATCACTCAAAGCATGGTGGCACAATGGTTTGCACTGGTGGCACAATGGTGGCACAATGGTTTGCACTGCAGCCTCACAGCGCCAAGGAATCGGGTTCAATTCCAGCCTTGGAGTTTGCACATTCTTCCCGTGTCTGCGTGAATTTCCTCTGGGTGAACATAAGAAATAGGAGCAGGAGTAGGCCATCTAGCCCCTCGAGCCTGCCCCGCCATTCAATAAGATCATGGCTGATCTGAAGTGGATCAGTTCCACTTTCCCGCCCTCTCCCCATAACCCTTAATTCCCCTTGTCTACCAAAAACCTACCTACCCGTGACTTAAATATATTGAGCGAGGTAGCCTCCACCACTTCAATGGGCAGAGAATTCCAGAGACTCACCACCCTTTGAGTGAAGAAGTTCCTCCTCAACTCCGTTCTAAACTGGTCCCCCACCCCCGGCTTATTTTGAGGCCGTGCCCCCTAGTTCTGCTATCCTTTTTAAGCGGGAAGAATCTCTCTACCTCGATCCTATCCATCCCCTTCATTATCTTGAAAGTCTCTATAAGATCCCCCCCTCATCCTTCTAAACTCTAATGAGTACAGGCCCAGTCTCTTCAATCTCTGGTGCTCCGGTTCTCTCCCATAGTTTAAAGATGTATGGGTTAGGTGGGTTGGCCATGCCAAATTGCCCCTTAATGTCAGGGGGATTGGTGGGATAAATGTGTAGGGTTATGGGTATCGGGCCTAGGTGGGATTGTGGTCGATGGCCCCAATAGCCTCCTGGTGCACTATAGGGATTCTATAATACAAAGAACAAAGAACAAAGAATAACACAGCACGGGAAACAGGCCCTTCGGCCCAACGAGCCCGCGCCGCCGTCCCATTGTCTCAGTGACCTATTCATGATTTTAGTCTATGCCTAATGTGTGAGGACAGTAAAAAGTCTGACAACACCAGGTTTTAGTCCAACCGATTTATTTGATAATATTCTCACAAGCTTTCGAGGGGACTGCCTCTTCGTCAGGTGAATGGAGAGTTCTGACCTCAGACAGACAGAGGTCAGAACTCTCCATTCACCTGACGAAGAGGCAGCCCCCTCGAAAGCTTGTGAGAATATTATCAAATAAATCGGTTGGACTAAAACCTGGTGCTGTCAGACTTTTTACTGTGTTTACGCCAGTCCAACGCCGGCATACCCACATCATAATGTGTGAGGATCAGGGAGGTCCAATATAGGGACAATTTGTTACCCAATCAATCAGCCTAAAAGCACATTTTTGGGATGTGGGAGGAAACCGGAGCACCCGGAGAAAACCCACGCAACCACGGGGAGAACGCGCAAACTCCCACGGACACAGGCCCAAATCCATGTGTCCGCACAGCAACAGAGATAGTCTCTGAGCTGCCATGTTGCCCTCGAGATGGTGATAATTCTATGATTGTGTACGTGACTGTGCTTGCTGTGGAGTGGCGCCCCTCAAGCTTTGAAGCCCTGGCAGCAGACCTATTCCCGAAATAATTAGCTACAGAAACAGACGAAAGTCCGACCTGTGCACTGTCAGGGTGTGGAAAGGTTCAGTGAGGGATCATTGAGAGAATTAATCATCTGCATTTGAAACTCCTGAGCGAACAGCTCCAGCGTGGCATGAACAATTCCCGCCTATCTGAAAAGTAGATGCTAAGCCAGTGTAACAGAGACAAGTCTCGCAGTTATTGCTCTGTCTGCGAATGCTTCACTGCCTTAATGTTCAAGTGATATGAATGAAATACGGTTGATACTTTGAAGTACATCCAGATTAGAATAAAACATCTTTTAACAGCATTGCCTTCACATTTCCCTTTTAATTACTCCATCTAATTCCCGCAAAGCCAAAGAGATTCGTGGCGGAGAAGGAGGCTCCTCAGCTTGTCGCTTTCTGTACAAGTTAAATAACATCAAGAACTAGGAGCAGGAGTAGGCCATTTGGCCCTTCCGGCCCATCATTCAATACTATCCAGGTTGATTTTCTACCTGAAATCCATTTCCCCACATCCCTTGATTCCCTGAGGTGTCACAGCCGGGATTTTACTACCTCCCCCACCTAAGACTAGAAAGATCCCACTCGCAGCCGACAGAGAATACCGTTCTCCGAGCCTCGTCTGCTCCAGTTCCAGGGCGGACTTGCTGGTAAAATTCCGGCACCCTAATCTATTGATCACTCTATCACGGACAGGATTAGGAGGGGAGGGGGCGTCATTTAAACTGTCCAAATTTCCCTGCTCTCTGTCCATCCGCAAACAGAAAGGTGGTGGTGGTGGTGGAAGGGGGGGGGGGGGGGGGGGGGGGGGGAGATTCTCCCCAGAAGTTCTAAGTGCCGAATTTGCGTGATTTTCCAAATGAATCTCCCACGCTCTGAGCACTGACTGCCCGACTGAGATTCCCATTGAAAACCAAAGGGGCAGAGCCTATCCCCCGCTGGAGAGGCTGGCAGCAAAGCCAGCTGAGCGGGCCACTGCGCATGTGCCAATCTGTCGGAGCAGAGATCGGCACATGCGCAATAGCCCGGTCTCCAGATCGCTGGACAGCCCCGCAATCCCGTAGCATCCGTCCCTCCAATCGTCCCCCCCCGTCCCTGGATCGCTGTCCCCCTCAGACTTTCCTGGGCCAGCCCTGACGACTCCACCCTCTCCCCCGCCAACCCTGATCTCCCCCCCCATTCCACCAGCAACCGCGGTGTTTTATCAATTCTGATCTCCCCCTTGAGGAACAATGGCATATTTCCCCCAACCCTTCAGTTTGGAAAGATTCCAACATTCGATGAATATCTTGTCCCGCAAACACAAAGTGAAATCAAATAAAAAGAGTTGCCTTCGGTTCCCTCCTACAGTCCTGAAAGACGTGATGGTTAGGGTGCATTGACCATGTTAAATTCTCCCTCTGTGTACCCAAACAGGGACTAGAGTGTAGCGACCCGGGGATTTTCACAGTAACTTCATTGCAGTGTTAATGTAAGCCGACGTGTGACACTAATAAATAAACTTTTATTTTTGTACGCACGCATGTGTGAAGAGCTATCAACCTCTACATCCTTTCACTTGCACAATAAATAGTGGCTAAACTGTACAAATTAGGGTTTCACATTTATCCAGAGTCTGGAATCAGGAATGTTTCTTCAGAGAGGACATTGGCCGATTGTCGAGTGATCTGCCTTTCCAGAGCGAAACTCCCATGATGGGGAAAGGCAAATAAAGTGAAGTAATCTTGGGGGTATGAGTTCCAATTTTTTTTTCCAGGCTGTTGTCTGGAGTTCTATAAGAACATAAGAAATAGGAGCAGGAGTAGGCCATCTAGCCCTTCGAGCCTGCCCCCGCCATTCAATAAGATCATGGCTGATCTGAAGTGGATCAGTTCCACTTTCCCGCTCTCTCCCCATAATGTTGCAACTGTACAAAACTCTGGTGCGGCCGCACTTGATGTACTGTGTGCAGTTCTGGTCCCCACATTATCGGAAGGATGTGGAGGCATTGGAGAGGGTGGAGAGGAGGTTTACCAGGATATTGCCTGGTATGGAGGGGAGGTCCTATGAGGAGAGACTGAGGGATTTGAGGTTGTTTTCGTTAGAAAGAAGGCGGCTAAGAGGGGACCTTATTGAAACATATAAGATGATTAGAGTTTTAGATAGGGTGGACAGTGATAGCCTTTTTCCTCGGATGGAGAAAGCTAGCACGAGGGAGCATAGCTTTAAGTTAAGGGGTGGTAGTTATAGGACAGATGTCAGGGGTGGGTTCTTTACCCAGAGGGTGGTGAGGGATTGGAATGCCCTGCCAGCTACAGTTGTAAATGTGCCTAGTTTGGGGGCATTTAGAGATCTGTGGATAGGTTTATGGATGGAAAGGGTTTGGTTTAGGTTAGAAGGTCATTGCTTTATAACTGGTCGGCGCAACATCGTGGGCCGAAGGGCCTGTTCTGCGCTGTAATGTTCTATGTTCTATAACCCTTAATTCCCCTTGTCTATCAGAAACCTATCTACCCGTGACTTAAATATATTTAGCGAGGCAGCTTCCACCACTTCAACGGGCAGAGAATTCCAGAGATTCACCACCCTTTGAGTGAAGAAGTTCCTCCTCAACTCTGACCTAAACTGTCCCCCTCCTTCTGCTGGATGTTAAACAGTAACTGCAGAGTTCAGTTCTCTTGGGCAAATACCAGTCAGCTTGAGGGAAGTTTTACAGCATACCTCCTCCCACCACCCGACTTGATTCCGGACAAAGGAGGCATATTCCCGCAGCTGGATTTTTGAGGTGTTTCACTGGAGTCAGGATCCCCTCTTATCCTTGGAGACCTTGGTTTTGGGTTGCTAAGCAAGGCCCTCGAGTTGAAACCAATTGCGTTAGGACAGTTAAAGCTAATGCCACTGGGGATTCGGATCAGAGAAGGGTTGTCGTTGTTCAAAGTTGGCTCGCGGGTATCAGCAATCTGTTGGGCCATTGTGTTGGCTTGACTGCATATGGTGCTCCATTCCAGACGTTGGAGGTGTTCGTCTTGTCTAACTTCAGAACTTGCTGAAGTCAGCTCAGTAATTGTCCATTTTGCAAAGCAGAAAAAATTGACTTTGTAACTCATCCAGCTGACGAATATACATTTATACATTTTCCTTCACATCTCCGCCGTTTTAGCGCACTTAAGTGTATTCAATGCTAGAGAATCCATGACCCTCCGGATAATTTCAAAGATTTACATCCTCTGAGGAGGGAAATCTTTCCTCATCTCAGTCCTAAATGATCGTCCCCTTATCCTGAGACTGTGCCCCTGTGTTTTAGACTCCCCAACCAGCGGAAACAATCAGCATCTATCCTGCCAAGCTTGTTCAGAATCTTGTATCACTCAATTCTCACATTCTTCTGAACTCCAGAGAAGGTGGACCTAATTTGTTCAGTCTCTCAGAGGATAAGCCTCTAATCTCCAGTACCATTCCATTAAAACTTTACTGTATTGCTTCCAAGGCAAGTCACAGAGGTATATAGCAGGGAAAAAGGCTTTTTGGACCATCGCATCTGAGCCAATCAAAGACAAACCACCCAGCTCTTCTAATCCCAATTTCCAGCACTTGGCCTGTAGCCTTGCCTGCCTTGGCATCACAAGTGCATATCTAAATAGTTCTTAATATGGAGACCAAACTGCACACAACACTCATCAAAGCCTTCCACAATTGTTGGAAGATTTGCCTATTCTGCCTCACTCTTATTATGCAACGAAGGCAATCCAATCTTTGGAACTCTCAGTCATGGCTGTAGAGCCCAGTATCTATCTCCCTGTCTGTATCTGTCTCCTATTCATACTCCTTTTCATTCTTCCCAATTCAGTGGCACCCTGCACTAAAGCTCCATGGCCAGTTTACATAGAACCCTACAGTGCAGAAACAGGCCCTTCGGCCCATCGAGTCTGCACCGAACACAATCCCACCCAGACCCTATCCCCATATCCCTACCCATTTTACCTGCTAATCCCTCTAACCTACACATCCCAAGACACTAAGGGGCAATTTTTTAGCATAGCCAATGAACCTAACCTGCACATCTTTGGACTGTGGGAGGAAACCGGAGCACCCGGAGAAAACCCACGCAGACACGAGGAGAATGTGCAAACTCCACACAGGCAGTGACCCGAGCCGGGAATCGAACCCAGGACCCTGGAGCTGTGAAGCAGCAGTGCTAACCACTGTGCTACCGTGCCGCCCCATCTCTCCTCCAATCCCTGTTCTCATCCATCCAGATAGCAAGCACCTGGTTACCTTATTAGAATGTAAACAATGTTAACATTGGATCTGTTGTAAATTGACCAATGGTAACATGTTGTAAGGGTCAGCTGACCCAGTAAACTATGTAACCAATGACAAAATGATGTGGTGGTCAGCTGACTCAGTATACATACAAAGTTGCTGGGGTTTGTGGGAGCTTGGAATGGTCCAGGGTAAGGCCTCAAGTGTTGGAGTAATGAAGTTTCATTATTAAACCTTTGATTTATGAGTTGGAGTAAGTTTTGTTCTATTTTGTTGAGTACAACCGAACAGTTCCTTCTGGTTGACCAATAGCCCATTGGTCAAAGTCAAGGGTTGTGGCAATTTGATCACTGAACCCTGTATCCATATACATTGTTAATTAACATAGAACACAGAACACTACAGCGCAAACAGGCCCTTCGGCCCACAAGTTGCACTGATCATATCCATACCTACCAGGCCTATCTATAATCCTCAATCCCATTAAATCCCATGTACTTATCTCTAATTCTCTCAATCCCTTTAGCCCCAAGAAATCAGATGTTTTGGCCTCAACTATTTTCTGTGGTAGTGAATTCCACACATTCCACCACCTTCTGGGTTTACCCCTTATCCTCAAACTATGACCCCCCTAGCCCTGGACTCCCCCCACCATTGGGAACATTCTTTCTGAATCTATCCTATCTAAGCCTGTTAGAATTTTATAAGTTTCTATGAGATCCCCTCTCACTCTTCTGAGCCCCAGTGAATATAATCCTAACCTTAATCTCTCCTCATAGGACAGACCTGCCATCCCAGGAATCGGCTTGGTAAACCTTGGCTGTTCTCCCTCTACAGCAAGGACATCCTTCCTCAGTTCCACTTAACCTCATCGGGGAGTGGCTATCTTCTGGAACAAAGTGCCCAGTTGGTCCTCCCTCACCCTGATGCCCCACAATGTCCAGCCCAGTGACTTGGAGCTGGAGTTGGCCGAGCAGGAGGCACTGAGCCCCGGTTTGGCTGTTGGGTTTCACAGTTGGTTTCTGTCTGCCGCAGCTGGGGGCAAACTCCCTCGACTGCCCGAACCACCCAAACTGATTTCTTTATTTGATTAGTTCACTAATTTAGGGGAGCAATATAGGGCCCGATTCTCGCAAAACAAAATCCTAATTGCTGAATTAGTGGGAAAAATTCACCATTGTTTTATCAGTAGGAGTTCAGACTCGAATCTCACACACTCTGTGCAATGCAGAGGTCGCAATCGTGAATATCATTAAAAGCTCGGGGGTGGGGGGGACCTATTTACGCTGGAATTTGACAGTTCTGGAGCTCTGCGCATACGCAGTGCTGCCCCCCCCCCCCCCACCCATGGCCCAATATCCATTCATGGACCAAGCCTGATCCCACCCCCCCCCCCCCCCACCACCACTCCACCCGAACCCCCACCACCCCCCACCCCATCCTGGAATGGTAGCTGGACTATCCAACACCACCAATCGCCCGCTAGGCCCAGCCCAGAATAAGGCCCACTCCCTTGGCCCCACCCCCCTTGGCACTGCCCAATGCCTAATGGGCAGAACTAAGGTGCCCACTGGGATTTTTCCCTGTGGGCACTTGCCAGGTGGTCCATGCCCAGGGAGCACCAACGCCCCTGACACCCAGACCCATTTTGTCCCCCCCTTCACCCCAGCGGGTCTCTCACTAGTTCCCAGAATGTGGGAACCCCGCTATTCTAAACCCCGCTGGAGTGAAGTCCAGCTGGGAGATGCTATTGGGCCTGGCGAATTCCGTGCTAGGCCTGACAATTACATTTCGAATGAGGTTAAAAATAGATTTAAATCACTTGCCTGTCTTCCAGTTGGGTGTGATCTGGTAGGAGGCAGAAATGTGACCTCGTGTAAAGCAAGACCTCCCTCAGATAGATAGAACCCTACAGTGCAGAAACAGGCCCTTCGGCCCATCGAGTCTGCACCGAACACAATCCCACCCAGACCCTATCCCCATATCCCTACACATTTTACCTGCTAATCCCTCTAACCTACACATCCCAGGACACTAAGGGGCAATTTTTTAGCATAGCCAATGAACCTAACCCGCACATCTTTGGACTGTGGGAGGAAACCGGAGCACCCGGAGAAAACCCATGCAGACACGAGGAGAATGTGCAAACTCCACACAGGCAGTGACCCCGAGCCGGGAATCGAACCCAGGACCCTGGAGCTGTGAAGCAGCAGTGCTAACCACTGTGCTACCGTGCTGCCCAAATTCCCAACTGTGCTCACTCCATGACCAGGAAATCCCACCCAAGGTCAATAACATTTGCCTGGTCCTGTCCCACCCATAACAATTGCCATGGCAGGCGGAAAGGGAATATTCCACCTCGAGTTTGGAGACAAAAGAAAAGCATTGGAGGTAAAATGAAATGAAACAGTTGTACCTCCCCCCCCGCACTAAAATCAAATGCCTGACTTCAGCATGACTTAACGAAGCACTCTGTATCTGATCACTCCGTGCTTGACATAGCTTCCATATCACTGGCGGTTCATCATTATCTGATGGCTTTGCCAATGTGTTGCATTGGGCGGCATGGTGGCACCGTGGTTGGCATTGCTGCCTCACAACACCAGCGACCCAGGGTCAATTGCCGGCTTGGGTCCCCGTCTGTGTGGAGTTTGTACATTCTGCCCACGTCTGCGTGGGTTTCCTCCGGGTGCTCCAGTTTCCTTCCACAGTCCAAAGGACGTGCTGGTTAGGTGAATTGACCATGGTAAATTCCCCCTCGGTGCACCCGAATAGGAGTGTGACGACTAGGGGATTTTCACAGTAACTTCATTGCAGTGTTAATGTAAGCCTACTTGTGACACTGATAAATAAACTTTACTTTAGTCTCAATGTTTTTATTGACTTGTCACTCAAAAGGTTAACCTCAGGAGCACCTGAAACTGATGTCAATTCTGATGTAATTAAATTGCAATGTCACATGGGTGTGATCTGGTAGGAGGCGGAAATGTGACCTCGTGTAAAGCAAGACCTCCCTCAGATAGATAGAACCCTACAGTGCAGAAACAGGCCCTTCGGCCCATCGAGTCTACACCGAACACAATCCCACCCAGACCCTATCCCCATATCCCTACACATTTTACCTGCTAATCCCTCTAACCTACACATCCCAGGACACTAAGGGGCAATTTTAGCATAGCCAATGAACCTAACCCGCACATCTTTGGACTGTGGGAGGAAACCGGAGCACCCGGAGAAAACCCACGCAGACACGAGGAGAATGTGCAAACTCCACACAGGCAGTGACCCGAGCCGGGAATCGAACCCAGGACCCTGGAGCTGTGAAGCAGCAGTGCTAACCACTGTGCTACCGTGCCGCCCCGACGTGTAAATTTTCAAAAAAAAAAAAATCTGAATCCCACATTCTCTTGATCCAAATTGATGTTCCATCCTGGGAAATCAGAATTTTCCCTTAAATCTTTTTCCAGGAAAGGTTCAAGAAAGCTTAGTTGTAAACTCATAAAGTAATTTGTAGCAGAAACAGCAGCTTGTGAAATTACCATTTCTGCCATGTATACTAGTTTAGTCTCATCCTGCTCTGACTCTCCTGTATATGCTAAAAGATTTCTCATTCAGAATTAGTATTCATGCATTTAGCATCGTGTGCATGAATCAGTGGAATCTGAATCAACAGTGAGATGTTTCTCAATCTGCAAATAAACAAGTGAATAATGGTCTATTGTAACCTGAGGGCAACTGGCAAATCCTGAAGAGGATCTAAAGAAACCCCATCGAGACTCCAAGTTCAAGACTGAATATGACTCTCTCCAGAAATGAAATGCAGTGCCCTCTGCCTTAACTATACCCTGTAGCCAGGCAATTTAAACTCGTAACAACTTTCTATATAAAGAAAATACTTTTAATCTTCTCGAAGCCTTGTCAACATCTTAAGTCTGTGCTTCCAGACAATTAGATCGTAACTGATCTGTACCCCAGCTCCCATGATCAGTACGACAGAATCACAGAATGGTGATAGTACAGGAGGCCATTCAGCCTGTCATCACAGAAACATAGAACCCTACAGTGCAGGAAGAGGCCCTTCGGCCCATCGAGTCTGCAACGAACTCAATCCCACCCAGGCCCTACCCCCACATCCCGACATATCTACCCACTAATCCCTCTAACCTAAGCATCCTAGTACACTAAGGGACAATTTCGCACGGCCAATCAACCTAACCCGCACATCTTTGGACTGTGGGAGGAAACTGGAGCACCCGGAGGAAACCCACGCAGACACGAGGAGAATGTGCAAACTCCACACAGACTTTGTTGTTCTCTGCTGCTTCTCCGAAGGAGCGATTTATCTAGTTCCACTCCCCATAGCCCTGCACGTTCCTCCTATTCTGATATTAATCCAGCTCCATCTGAAATGCATGGATCAGAGCTCCGTCCACTACACGCTGGGGGATTTTCATAGTAACTTCACTAATGTAAGCCTACTTTTGACTAATAAATAAACTTTAAATTCTCAGACAGAGCATTTCCCCCTCCCAACACTCGGTGCGTGTAAAGGTCTTGTCTCGTGTCGCCGTTGCTACTTCTGATAATCACCTTAAATCAGGATAGCACAGTGGTCAACACTGCTGTCTCACAGCGCCAGAGACACAGGTTCGATTTCCGGCCTTGGGTCACTGTCTGTGTGGAGTTTGCACATTCTCCCTGTGTCTGCATGGGTTTCCTCCGGGTGCTCCGGTTTCCTCTCACAGTCCAAAAGACGAGCTGGTGGGGGTGCATTGGCCATGCTAAATCCTCCCTCAGCGTAACCTGAACAGGCACCAGAGTGTGGCAACTAGGAAATTTTCACAGTAACTTCATTGCAGTGTTAACGTAAGCCTACTTGGGCTGGATAACTGGCCTCGGCAAGATTATTACAGCCAGCTGCCTTAAACCTCTGCTCTTTGTTTGCGAGCGGAATCCGAGAACCCTTCACACTTTTGAACATTGTACGGTGGCTGTTAAACCCGAACTCATCAACTCCAAGAAGGGCAATCCCCTCCTCTCTAATCTCCACCCACCAGGGAACCTACACTGTACATTCCCTGTGAGATTAATGTAATGGCACACGGAAAGGTGAGTAACAAAACCCATTTCCCAGCACCTCCATATTCTCCTTACTCCCCGCCCAAATCGGAGAACCCTATTGGCTGATTATATTTTTTTGGCAGTTTTGCTTCCACTTTGAGGAAATTTGGCCTCTTTGACTGTCTCCTCGCTCAGTCGACATCGAGGCTGGAATACTCCACTCATGCCCACCAGTGAGAACGGAGAATTTGGCACCCAGTCAAATCTCCATTCATAGCGGCGGGACTGGAGAATCCCAGCGGCGGACAAGGTCGGAGAATTGCGGCACCCAGGCTTGTTTCTACACTGAAAGGTTTTACTCTCAACTCTTCTGCGTCACTTTGCCTTTTTCACAGTTTTTGCAGAGCTGTGGTTAAGGGGTAAACTGAAAGAAAATAAAGAAAAGACTTGCATTTATATAGCGCCCGCCAGGACCACAGCAAAATGGTCTACCCAATGAAGTCCCGCTGTTTTTAAAGTCCGGTCACTTTGGGCATGTGGGAAACACAATCAGCACTTTTGCTGGCAACTCCCACACGTACAGCGACAACCGAATAGTCTGCTTTCAGGATGTTGCTCGAAGGAGAAATATTGGCCACTACATCAGGAAGAATTTGCCGTTACGGTTCACTCAAAGTTATTACAGGGTCTTTTACACCCACCAGATGGAACAAAAGGATGGCACCTCCAACAGTGCAGCAACCCCTCGGTACTGCACCACTTAGGAACTTTGTGCTGGGGACTTGGACCCAGATTTTGCAGCATTTTCTGTTTTTATTATCAGATCGCTGACAGCAGGTTTGATTGACAATTTCTACATCACATCAGCGACTAAATTTCAAAGTCCTTCCGAGTCATTCAAAAGATGGCACTGCTAACAGTGTGACAATCCCTCAGTGCTGCCTCCAACTGTGTGGCACTCCCTCAGTACTGACAGTACTGACCCTCTGACAGTGCGACGCTATGGTGCAGTTGTAAAAGTTGGAGTGGACATACCAAATTTCCTTAGTCTCCTGGGAAAATAGAGGCATTGGTGGGCTTTCTTAACTCGTGTCGGCATGGGGGGGACCAAGAAATGTTATTGGTGGTCTGGACACTTAGAAACTTGAAGTTGTTGACCGGTGGCACGGTGACACAGTGGTTAGCACTGCTGTCTCACAGCGCCAGGAACCCAGGTTCAATTCCTGGCTTGGGTCACTGTCTGTGGAGTTGGCATATTCTCCCCGTATCTGCTTCCTCCAGGTGCTCCGGTTTCCTCCCAAAGATGTGGAGGTTACCATGCTAAATTGCTCCTTAGCGTCAGGGGGATTAGCAGGGGAAATACGGGAACAGGACCTGGATGGGATTGCAGGCACAATGGGCCAAATGGTCTCCTTCTGCAGTGCAGGGATTCTATGACCATCTCCAGTTCCTCCCCATTGATGTAGACAGGAGCATGTCCTTCACTACACTTCCTGAAGTCGATGATTACCTCCTTTGTTTTATTGACGTTGATGAGGAGATTATTGTCTTTGCACCAGATTCTCGATCTCTTTCCTGTTCTCTGTCTCGTGAGAGAGTCTTTTGATGGAATGTGTGAGCTAGATAGTGGTGTGCACACGTGAGCTTTATCATTGTGTGTTTAGGGGCTTTCATTTGTTATTCGCTGTCATGTAAAGGTGAAAATTACTCTGTGATGGGGTTAAAAATGTTGCTCATTTTCTGACAGTGTGGAATTTTGGGGTTTTTGATGGAGCAGCCGCTGCTATTTATATATTTTTTGAAAATAGGCTAACCTTGTGCAGCAGACAAGTTTCTCACCAAGAGGGAAATTCAAAGGCTTTAAGTTATCTCAATTGTGGACAAAAAAACATAGAAACTATGAGCAGGAGTAGGCCATCTAGCCCTTTGAGCCTGCCCCGCCATTCAATAAGATCATGGCTGATCTGAAGTGGATCAGTTCCACTTTCCTGCTTTCTCCCCATAACTCTTAATTTCCTGTCTGTCAAAAACCTATCTACCCGTGACTTCAATATATTCAGCGAGGCAGCCTCCACCACTTCAACAGGCAGAGAATTCCAGAGATTCACCACCCTTTGATTGAAGAAGTTCCTCCTCAACTCCGTTCTAAACCGCGCCCCCCCCCCCCCTTATCTTGAGGCTGTGCCCTCTAGTCCTGCTATCCTTTCTAAGCGGGAAGAATCTCTACCTCTACCTTATCCAACCCCTTCATTATCTTATACGTCTCTGTAAGATCCCCCCTCATCCTTCTAAACTCCAACTAGTACAGACCCAGTCTATTCAATCTCTGTTCATAGGCTAACCCCCTCATCTCCGGTATCAGCCTGGTGAACCTCTTCTGCAATCCCTCCAAGGCCAATCGTCCAACTCTATCACCTCGTTCCTGCCTCCTCCTTCATATTCATTGACCTCCTTTGCCTCAAGTGCTATATTCTGGGCGGGACGGTGGCACAATGGTTGGCATGGCTAACTCACAGGCACCCGGCTTCAATTCCCGGCTTGGTTCACTACCTTGTGTGGAGTTTGCGCATCCTCCCCGTGTCTGCTTGGGTTTCCTCCGGATGCTTCCGGATCCCCCCCCCCCCACAGTCCAAAGATGTGCGGGTTAGGTTGATTGGCCATGATGAATTGTCCCGTAACCCAGCTTGCAGGTGCAGCAGGTGGTCAGGAAGGCGAATGGGATGCTGGCCTTCATAGCGAGGGGGATTGAATATAAAGGTAGGGAGGTCTTGCTACAGCTGTATAGGGCATTGGTGAGGCCGCAGCTGGAGTACTGTGTGCAGTTTTGGGCGCCGCACCTGCGCAAGGATATTTTGGCCCTGGAGGGAGTGCAGAGGAGGTTTACTAGGCTGACACCGGAGTTGAGGGGGTTGAGCTATGAGGAGAGGCTGAATAAACTAGGCTTGTACTCGTTAGAGTTTAGAAGAATGAGGGGAGATCTCATTGAGACGTATAAGATGATGAATGGGATGGATAGGATAGAGGTGGAGAGACTCTTCCCGCTCAAAAAAGACAGTAGGACTAGGGGGCACAGCCTCAAGATAAAGGGGGGGCGGTTTAGAACGGAGTTGAGGAGGAACTTCTTCACTCAAAGGGTGGTGAATCTCTGGAATTCTTTGCCCGTTGAAGTGGTGGAGGCTGCCTCGCTAAATATTTTTAAGAAACGGGTTGATGGGTTTTTGATAAGAGAAGGGATTAAGGGTTATGGGGAGAGGGCGGGAAGGTGGAGCTGAGCCACGACAGATCAGCCATGATCTTATTGAATGGCGGGGCAGGCTCGAAGGGCCAGATGGCCTACTCCTGCTCCTATTTCTTATGTTCTTATGTTCTTATGTAACGTCAGGGGGAGTTAGAAGGATAAATTACAGGGATAAAAAGGGGTGGAGATTGTTATCAGTGTGGGCTTGATGAACCAAAAATGGTGCTGGTTAAGGGCATTGGCCGTGTTAAAGTCTCCCTCAGTGTTACCCGAACAGGCGCCAGAGTGTGCCAACTCGAGGATTTTCACAGTAACTTCATTGCCGTGTTAATGCAAGCCCACTTGTGACACTAATAAATAAACTTTAAACTTTAAAATGATCCCCTTCTGCACTGTAGGGATTCGATGATCTAATCGCTCCCTGAAAGCCTGCAAGGTTTGTGGCACCTTTCACAATCCCGGGGCGCCCTAGAGTACGATCCAATCAACAAAACCCTTCCAAAGCGTTTCTGTTGTTGTAACGCAGGAAAATGTGGCAGCCAATTTGTACACAGCGAGATCCCACCAACAGCACCGGGATAATGACTGTTTCGGTGATGCTGGTTGAGGAATCAATGTTGCCCTGGGAAAAACATTCTTCCGAAGTGGGACAGATACGTACAACATTGTGATGAGACGCAGCGGGTGGGATTTCATGGTAATTCCCAAAGGTGACCCCCCCCCCCCCTCCCGCCGCGATGGGATCTCCGGTGGTTGGACGGGTAAGTCACGCGAAACACTGTAGGTGGGACTGAAAGACACTGCCAGCGGCAAATAGCTCGCCACTTCCAGCGGCGGAAAACACATCACCAGGGCAAGGGGAGGTTGCTGAAAATCCCACCTGGCATCTCTGACAGTACAGGGCTCCCTCAGTGCTGCGTCCCAGTGCCAAGCTGGGGTTTTACAGCTCGCATCTCTGGAAGAAGTCTGACAACACCAGGTTAAAGTCCAACCAATTTATTTGATAGTAAACTCACCAGCTTTCGAGGTTACCCTCTTCGTCAGGGGAATGGAGAGTTCTGGCCTCAGACAGAGCACATAACAGCACAGACAGTTTACAGATTACTGATTAGAATGCGAATCCTTACACCTAACCTGCTGTTCAAGTCTTAAAGAGGCCGACAATGTGAGTGGAAGGGGCATTAAGCACAGTTTAAAGAGATGTGTATTGTCTCCAGACAGTACAGTAAGTGAGATTTTGCAAACCCAGGCAAGTCACAGGGGTTACAGATAGTGCGACATGAACCTGGGATCCCTGTTGAGACCGTCCTCATGTGTGCGGAACTTGGCTATCAGTCTCTGCTCAGCGACTCTGCGCTGTCGTGTGTCGTGAAGGCCGCCTTGGAGAATGCTTACCCGAAGGTCAGAGGCTGAATGCCCGTGACCGCTGAAGTGTTCGCCAACAGGAAGGGAACAGTCTTGCCTGGTGACTGTCGAGCGATGTTCATTCATCCGTTGTCGTAGTGTCTGCACGGTCTCCCCAGTGTACCATGCTTCGGGACATCCTTTCCTGCAGCGTATCAGGTAGACAACATTGGCCGAGTTGCAAGAGTATTTACCATGTACCTGGTGTTGATAGACTTCTTACTGTGTTTACCCCAGTCCAATGTCGGCATTTCCACATCAAATCTCTGGAACCCATAGATATGAGATAGAAGTGCTTTCCACTGAAAACCGGGAATTCTCAACTGAAATGTAATTGATGAATCATTCAGATCGGAGCAACAAGGAAATCTTTGTGCCAGTCAGCAGCTTCTGGTTTGATCTTTGTGTGCTTCTGGTGCCACCTAGTGGACTGATGAGCAGGAACTTTCTATTGGGGAATTGCAGTTGATCGGACCAGGAGATTGGTGTAGCCAAATGTCGCCTTGCCAAAGATAAATCCAACAGGAGGTAAGGCTGCAATGGGTGGGTGGGAGTCCTCTGCGAGGAGTTTGGGATGGGAGGTGAGGGTTCTGGGGAGGGAGGTAGGGGGAGTGGGGGCAAGGGGAGAGATAAAGCAACCTCGAGGGATTTTCTGAGTTACATAAATCCCTACAGTGCTGAAGGAGGCCATTCGGCCCATCGAGTCTGCGCCAACTACAATCCCACCCAGGTCCTATTCCCCATAACCCCACACACTTAACCTCCTTAATCCCTTAATACCAGGGTCAATTTGGCATAACCAATCAACCTCACCCGCACATCTTTGGACTGTGGGAGGAAACCGGTGCACCCGAAGGAAACCCACGCAGACACGGGGAGAATGTGCCAACTCCGCACAGACAGTGACCTAAAGCCAGAATTGGGACCCGGGTGCCTGGCGCTGGTGAGGCAGCAATACTAACCACTGTGCCACCCATCAGTGTTTGAGATGGGATGGGACAGGTGGATGTCAGATTGAGGTGATGGAGGGTCACGCTGATGAGGACAGTTTGCCAACAATTCAGAGATTGAACATTAGCTCCAGCATGCGTCTGGGAAAAGTCAGAGAGGCTTTCAAATTAATTTTGAGCTGTTTTTTTCTTGGTC
Source organism: Prionace glauca (assembly GCA_037974335.1). Classification (NCBI taxonomy): domain Eukaryota; kingdom Metazoa; phylum Chordata; class Chondrichthyes; order Carcharhiniformes; family Carcharhinidae; genus Prionace; species Prionace glauca. The sequence continues at coordinate 96,160,396 of CM075732.1, forward strand.
AACCTGTTCATTGGTCACACAAAAAAAGACAGAAGTATCATCCAACAGAGAGTTTCAGCTTTCCAATTGGCTGGGGGATGTGTTGGGGGTCCAGTGGCAGGAATATGGGGTAGATGGCGGCACGTTAGCACAGTGGTTAACACTGCTGCTTCACAGCTCCAGGGTCCTGGGTTCGATTCCCGGCTCGGGTCACTGCCTGTGTGGAGTTTGCACATTCTCCTCGTGTCTGCGTGGGTTTTCTCCGGGTGCTCCGGTTTCCTCCCACAGTCCAAAGATGTGCGGGTTGGGTTCATTGGCTATGCTAAAATTGCCCCTTAGTGTCCTGGGATGTGTAGGTTAGAGGGATTAGCAGGTAAATGTGTAGGGATATGGGGATAGGGTCTGGGTGGGATTGTGTTCGGTGCAGGCTCGATGGGCCGAAGGGCCTGTTTCTGCACTGTAGGGTTCTATGTTCTACCTCCATAAATACAAAGAGGCTCGATCGATCAGCAATAATTGAACTTGCTGGGGATCTCTTCCCTACAGGGCCATGGGCCGGGTGTGGAAAAGTGGGATTAGAAAGAGCACCTGGGTATCCTTGGGCTGGCATGGGCAAGAAGAGCCAAGTGGCCTCCTCTGTTGGAACATTTCTGTGGCTAAAAGAGGAGGCTGAGTAGGGATTAGGGATGGGAGGGTGAAGGGGGGAAAGTGGGCAGTAGAGGAAGTGGGGAGAGGGGGTGTGCTCCGGTTTCCTCCCATAGTTCAAAGATGTGCGGGTTAGGTGGATTGGCCATGTCAGGTTGACGCTTAGGGTGGGATTTTACAGCCTTGTTCTGGAGAGACTGGAAATTCCTGCCCGAGGTCAATGGAGGTTTCCATTGTCAGATCCTTGCCCACGTCTATTCCATGGTGGGTGAGATGGCAGAGTTCCGGTCTTAGTCTCAGGGCAATTAGCAGGTTAAATAGTGGGGTTGCAGGCATGGGGGTTGGTGGGATTATTGTCAGTGCAGGCTCAATGGGCAAAATGCACTGTAGGGATTCTATGTTTCTATGTTTGTATGGAGGATCTTGCAGAGTCAACAAGACCAGATTTGCTGTTGTCTTTTCCAGTGCCAAGCCTAGACTGGGTGATCCATCCTGTTTCATTGCTTATTGACTTTCTACTTGTTTGATACAACGGAGAGTCTCACTTGGCCATTTCCGAAGGCAGTTAAGATCCATTGCCTCGTCAAACCCCACTTGGAGTACTGTGCGCAGTTCTGGTCGCCTCACTACAGGAAGGATGTGGAAACTATTAAGAGGGTGCAGAGGAGATTTACAAGGATGTTGCCTGGATTGGGAGGTATGCCTTATGAGGATAGATTGAGGGATCTAGGTCTCTTCTCCCTGATAGACGAAGGTTGAGAGGCGACCTGATAGAGGTTTATAAAATGTTGAGAGGTATAGACAGGGTGGATTCTTGGAGGCTATTTCCCAGGGCTGAAATGGTCGCTACGAGAGGACACAGGTTTAAGGTGCTGGGGAGCAAGTACAGAGGAGATGTTAGGGGTAAGTTTTTCACTCAGAGGGTGGTGAGAGAGTGGAATCGACTGCCGTCATCGGTGGTGGAGGCGAACTCGCTGGGGTCTTTTAAAAGATTTCTGGATGAGTACATGGGATTTAATGGGATTGGGAGTTACAGATAGTTCTATGGCCTGGTAGGTATGGATATGATCGGTGCAACTTGTGGGCCGAAGGGCCTGTTTGTGCTGTAGTGTTCTATGCTCTATCTGGAGCCACATTTAGGCCAGAGCGGGTAATGACAATTGACACGATGGTCATCATTAGAATTTTAATTCCAAACTTTTAATTGAATTCAAATTTCACCATCTGCCTTGGTGAGATTCGAACCCAGTTCCCCAGAGCATTATCCTGGGTCTCTGGATTCCAACAGCAATACCATTATGCCACCACCTGCACAAAATAAAATCCACCACTTACTTATCAACAAAAAAAGCAACTCTTTCAATAACCAAATTATATCAACTTCTCTTACCTCCATCGATCATCTTTTCTCACTCAAGGTATCTTCATTCTCCCATGTAACTGGGGATTGGGAATGTGCCAGGTAACTATGTATCATTGTATTTATTTGGTTTGATTTATTATTGTCACATGTATTAATATACAGTGAAAAGTATTGTTTCTTGCACACTATACAGACAAAGCATACTGTTCACAGAGAAGGAAAGGAGAGGGTGCAGAATGTAGTGTTACAGTCATAGCTAGGGTGTAGAGAAAGATCGACTTAGTGCGAGGTAGGTCCATTCAAAAGTCTGACAGCAGCAGGGAAGAAGCTGTTCTTGAGTCGGTTTGTACGTGACCTCAGACTTTTGTATCTTTTTCCCAACGGAAGAAGGTGGAAGAGAGAATGTCTGGGGTGCGTGGGGTCCTTAATTATGCTGAGGCAGCAGGAAATGTAGACAGTATCAATGGATGGGAGGCTGGTCTGCGTGATGGATTGGGCTACGTTCACAACCCTTTGTAGTTTTTTTGTGGTCTTGGGCAGAACAGGAAACTGGGCTTGTACTCGTTAGAGTTTAGAAGAATGAGGGGAGATCTCATTGAGACGTATAAGATGATGAATGGGATGGATAGGATAGAGGTGGAGAGACTCTTCCCGCTCAGAAAGGACAGTAGGACTAGGGGGCACAGCCTCAAGATAAAGGGGGGGGGGGGGCGGTTTAGAACGGAGTTGAGGAGGAACTTCTTCACTCAAAGGGTGATGAATCTCTGGAATTCTCTGCCCGTTGAAGTGGTGGAGGCTGCCTCGCTAAATATTTTTAAGACGCGGGTTGATGGGTTTTTGATAAGAGAGGGGATTAAGGGTTATGGGGAGAAAGCGGGAAAGTGGAACTGAGCAGCGACAGATCAGCCATGATCTTATAAGAACATAAGAAATAGGAGCAGGAGTAGGCCATCTATCCCCTCGAGCCTGCCCCGCCATTCAATAAGATCATGGCTGATCTGTCGTGGCTCAGTTCCACCTTCCCGCCCTCGCCCCATAACCCTTAATCCCCTTAAGAACATAAGAACATAAGAAATAGGAGCAGGAGTAGGCCATCTGGCCCTTCGAGCCTGCCCCGCCATTCAGTAAGATCATGGCTGATCTGTCGTGGCTCAGTTTCACATTCCGGCCCTCTCCCCACAACCCTTAATCCCCTCTCTTATCAAAAACCCATCAACCCGCTTCTTGAAAATATTCAGCGAGGCAGCCTCCACCACTTCAATGGGTAGAGAATTCCAGAGATTCACCGCCCTTTGAGTGAAGAAGTTCCTCCTCAACTCCGTTCTAAAACGCCCCCCATTATTGAATGGCGGGGCGGGCTCGAAGGGCTAGATGACCTACTCCTGCTCCTATTTCTTATGTTCTTATGTTCTTATACCAAGCTGTGATACAACCAGAAAGAATGCTTTCTATTGTGTATCTGAAAAAGTTGATGAGAGTCATAGCTGACATTACGAATTTCCTTTATGTACGAGGGGGTGGATTTTTTGTGGAAGACAGTTCTCTTTGATGCCATGTGGATTATCTTCCTTTCAGATGGATTTACACATCACTGAGGCAGGCCATTCAGCCCAACTGGTCCATGCCAGCTTCACAGTAGCTTGCTCCTGTATATTCCTTATACTTGGATTGGGAGCAATTCAGAGAAGGTTGACTGGGCTGATTCCTGGATTGAATGGGGTTGTCTTTTTGAGGGACAGTTCAGGAGGTTGGGCCTTTACTCACGAAGTTGAGAAGACATGGACTTCACTGAAATATATCACATCCTGAAGGGAGGGAGGTTTGACAGGACAGAGGCTGAGGGGATATTTCCCCTTGTGAGAGAATCGAGAATGGGAGGCACAGATTCAAACTAAGAGCTCTTCCATTTAAGAGGAAGACATTTCTTCTCTCAAAGGCTTGCTAAGTGTTTGGAATTCTTTCCCTGCAGAAAGCATTGGAGGTTGCATCATTGAATATATTCATAAGATCATAAGAAATAGGAGCAGGAGTAGGCCATCTAGCCCTTCGAGCCTGCCCCGCCATTCAATAAGATCATGGCTGATCTGTCGTGGCTCAGTTCCACCTTCCCACCCTCTCCCCATAACCCTTAATCCCCTTGTCTGTCAAAAACCTATCTACCCATGACTTAAATATATTGAACGAGGCAGCCTCCACCACTTCAACGGGCAGAGAATTCCAGAGATTCACCACCCTTTGAGTGAAGAACTTCCTCCTCAACTCCGTTCTAAACCGCCCCCCCCCCCCACCCCCCCCGCTAATCTTGAGGCTGTGCCCTCTAGTCCTGCTATCCTTTCTAAGTGGGAAGAGTCTCTCTACCTCTACCCTATCCATCCCTTTCATTATCTTATACATCTCTATAAGATCCCCTCTCATCCTTCGAAACTCCAACGAGTACAGACCCAGTCTATTTAGTCTCTCTTTGTAGTCCAACCCCCTCATCTCCGGTATCAGCGTAGTGAACCTCCTCTGCACTCCCTCCAAGATTCAAATATCCTTGCGCAAGTGCGGCGACCAAAACTGCACACAGTACTCCAGCTGCGGCCTCACCAATGCCCTGTACAGCTGCAGCAAGACCTCCCTACTTTTATATTCAATCCCCCTCGCGATGAAGGCCAGCATCCCATTCGCCTTCCTGACCACCTGCTGCACCTGCAGGCTGGGTTTTTGCGACTCATGCACAAGGACCCCGAGGTCCCTCTGCACCGTCGCCTGCTGCAGCTTTTCGCCCTTTAAATAGTAATCCCCCTTACTATTGTTGTTCAAAGGAGACGGGATGGGGAGAAGTTGTTTCCATTGGTAGAAAGGTCAGTAACGAAAGGGTTGGGGTTTCATGTGAATTGGTGAAAGAGCGAGAGGGGAGTTTGTATTCGAAAGGCAACGAGTTGGATGGTGGACGTAGATTCGGTTGTGGCTTTCAGAACGGAAGAAAGATCAATAAAATCAATAAACAGCAAGATCCCACAAACAGCGATGTAAGAATGGTTGGGTAATCTGTAATTTGTGACGTTGACTGAGGCTCAGTCCCAGGGAATTGCAAGTTTCGTTGTCTCTTTCTTCCGTTCTGAAAGCCACGACCAAATCTGCATCCAATGTCCATCTCGCTGCCGTTCGAACATAAACTCTCCTCTCGCTCTTTCACACGGAACCCCTGCCCTTCCGTTATTGACCTGCCTGCTCTTCTACTCATTGTGTTACAGGCTCCTTTATCTTGAGAAACAGGTCAGGGCCTTGGCTTAATATCTCACCCCAAGGACAGCATCTCCAACAGTGTAGCCCTCCCTCAGCATTACCCTGCAGTGCCAGCCCAGGGAATCAGAAACATAACCCCTGCCCGTGGCTTTGGAGAGTCAGAGAAGGTTTACATAAGAACATAAGAAATAGGAGCAGGAGTAGGCCATCTGGCCCTTCGAGCCTGCCCCGCCATTCAATAAGATCATGGCTGATCTGTCGTGGCTCAGTTCCACATTCCTGTCCTCTCCCCATAACCCTTAATCCCCTCTCTTATCAAAAATCCATCAACCCGTTTCTTAAAAATATTTAGCGAGGCAGCCTCCACCACTTCAACGGGCAGAGAATTCCAGAGATTCACCACCCTTTGAGTGAAGAAGTTCCTCCTCAACTCTGTTCTAAACCGCCTCCCCTTTACCTTGAGGCTGTGCCCCCTAGTCCTACTGTCTTTTTTGAGCGGGAAGAGTCTCTCCACCTCTATCCTATCCATCCCATTCATCATCTTATACGTCTCAATGAGATCTCCCCTCATTCTTCTAAACTCCAACGAGTACAAGCCTAGTTTATTCAGCCTCTCCTCATAGCTCAATCCCCTCAACTCCGGTATCAGCCGAGTAAACCTCCTCTGCACTCCCTCCAAGGCCAAAATATCCTTGCGCAGGTGCGGCGCCCAAAACTGCACACAGTACTCCAGCTGCGGCCTCACCAATGCCCTATACAGCCGCAGCAAGACCTCCCTACTTTTATATTCAATCCCCCTCGCTATGAAGGCCAGCATCCCATTCGCCTTCCTGACCACCTGCTGCACCTGCAGGCTGGGTTTTTGCGACTCATGCACAAGGACCCCGAGGTCCCTCTGCACCGTCGCCTGCTGCAGTTTTTTACCAGGATATTGCCTGGTATAGAGGGCATTAGCTATGAGGAGAGATTTAATAAACTGGGATTGTTCTTCTTGGAGGCTGGGGGGGGGGTTGCAACCTGATAGAAATTTATAAAATTATAAAGTTAAACTTTATTAATTAGTCATAAGCAAGGCTTACATTAACACTGCAATGAAATTACTGTGAAATTCCCCTAGTCGCCACACTCGAGTGCCTGTTCGGATCAATGCACCTAACCAGCGTGTCAGAGGAGGAAGGAAACCGGAGCGCCCAAAAGAAACCCACGCAGACACAGGGGGAACGTGCAAACTCCACACAGACAGTGACCCAAGCTGGGAATCGAACGTGGGTCCTTGGCGCTGTGAGACAGCAATGCTAACCACTGTGCCAGCGCACTGCCCAATTATGATGGGTCTAAATAAGGTGAACAGTTGGAAGCTTTTTCCCATGAATTACAAGGGGGCACAAGGTCAAAGTAAGGGGTAGGGGGGAAGGTTCAGCGGAGGTGTGCGGGGGAAGTTTTTTACACAGAGGGTGGTGGGGGGCCTGGAATGCACTGCCGTGTGAGGTGGCGAGCGACATTTAAGACTTATCTGGATAGACAGATGAACAGGCGGGGAATAGAGGGATACGGGTGGTTTGTCTAAATAGCACAGCGTGATCGGTGCAGGCTTGATGGGCCGAATGGCCTATTCCTGTGCTGTACTGTTCTTTGTTTTTTGTCAGCGAATCAATCGCTTGAAAAGGATAAATTTGGAGGGTTATGGGGAAGGGGGTGGAGGAGAGTAGTACTGATCGGGTAGCTGTTTCGGGGAGCCAGCACGGACAGAGTGGGCAGAATGGTCTTCTCCAGTGTTGTTTGAGGCTGAACCTTCGACCAAAGCAGCCCTGAAATGCTGGTGCTGGACAGCAGGTGGTGCTGCAGCTAATAAAATGCCTCTTTCTTCTGGCTGAAAATGTCCCAGGCTCCAGATGTTTGCACGGCTCCAGATGTGATACCTGCTTCATCCTGTTGTACACTCTGGAGATGAGAATGAGGTGCAGGAAACGCTCTCAAATGAAAAGAAGAGGAACTGTGCTGTTATTACTGGTTCCATATTTAATTGTGCCGTGGGTGATCAAGATATAAAGTTGCGAGGCAATGGGTAGAATTTAGTGGATGTGTGAAATGATTTTATCGTGTTGATTTCACCCATTTTCCCCACAGTGGGACCCTGAGGTGGGTCTTCAACGCGAAGGCTTGTACTTCCCAAATCACCCGAGAAAGAAAAACGGGCCCAGATGTGTGGCAAAGGGAAGGAAGTGGCACCAATTGGATTGCTCTTTGCGAGAGCTAGTACAGTCTCGATGGGCCGAATGGCCTTCTTTGGCGCTGTAATATTCTCTGATTCTAGGGATTCTTTCATGACTTCAAAGTGCTTCAAAGTAATGCAACAGATCAAACATCCATCACGGGCGTCAGGGGCCCAGGTTCGATTCCGGTCTCAGGTGACTGCCCTGTGGTGTTTACGCATTCTCGTCCTTTCTGCGTGAGTTTTCTCCGCGTGCTCCAGTTTGCCCTCCAAAGATGTGGCAGGTCAGGTGGATTGGCCATGACTGTCCAGAGATGTGCAGTCTGAGTGGATTGGCTGAGGTAAATTGCCCCTCAGTTTCCAAAGGTGCGTGGGCACAAACATCTGGCTTGGCCATGGGGAGAATGTGCAAAGTCCACAGAGACAGTGACCCGAGGCCAGATTCGAACCTGGGTCCCCGGCACTGTGAGGCAGCAGTGCTAACCACTGTGCCACCCCAAACTGATTAGCATTAGTTATGTGGAGAATTGTAGAACCCCCTACAGTGCAGGAAGAAGCCATTCGGCCCATCAAGTCTGCACTGACTCTCCGACTAAGCATCCCACCAAGGCTCTTTTGTCGTAACCCCACATATTTAAAATTTGAAGCACATTTATTCGCGTCACAAGTAACACTGTAATGAAGTTACTGCGAAAATCCCCAAGTTGCCACACTCCGGCGCCTGTTTGGGTACACTGAGGGAGTATCTTAGCATTGGATAAAAGCAAATTACTGTGGATGCTGGAATCTGAAACCAAAAGAGAAAATGCTGGAAAATCTCAGCAGGTCTGGCAGCGTCTGTAAGACATGGTGTGGAGATGCTAGTGTTGGACTGGGGTAAACACAATAAGAAGTCTCACAAAACTAGGCTAAAGTCCAACAGGTTTATTTGGTAGCACAAGCCACTTTGCTACCAAATAAACTTGTTGGACTTTAACCTGGTGTTGTGAGACTTCCTACAGCATCTGTAAGGAGAGAAAAGAGCTGACGTTTCGAGTCCAGGTGACCCTTTGTCAAAGCTAAAAGGCGTAGAAAGTGGGAGATATTTATACTGTAGGGTAAGGGAATGGAAGATGAGTCAGACCCACAAAAAGCGGTGGTGTTGTGGATGGTCTGGAAGGATGTCAAAAGTTGCAGCAGGACATAGATAGGATGCAGGAATGGGCGGAGAAGTGGCAGATGGACTTCAACGCGGATAAATGTGTAGTCGTCCATTTCGGCAGAACCAATGGGATGAACGAGTACACTATCAAGGGCAGGAGTCTTAGTAGCGTTGAAGAGCAGAAGGATCTCGGGGTCCGGGTCCACAGGACTCTTAAATCGGCCTCTCAGGTGGAGGAGGTGGTCAAGAAGGCGTATGGTGTACTGGCCTTCATTAATCGAGGGATTGAGTTTAGGAGTCGGGAGGTAATGCTGCAACTTTACAGGACCCTTGTCAGGCCTCATTTGGAGTACTGTGCGCAGTTCTGGTCGCCTCACTATAGGAAAGACGTAGAAGCTATTGAAAGGGTGCAGAGGAGATTTACAAGGATGTTGCCTGGACTGGGAGGCATGCCTTATGAAGATAGGTTGAGGGAGCTGGGACTCTTTTCCCTAGAGAGGCGAAGGTTGAGAGGCGACCTGATAGAAGTTTATAAAATGTTGAGAGGAATAGATAGGGTGGACTCTCAGAGGCTATTTCCCCGGGTTGAAATGGTCGCTACGAGAGGACACAGATTTAAGGTGCGGGGAGGGAAGTACAGAGGTGATGTTAGGGGTAAGTTTTTCACTCAGAGGGTGGTGAGTGAATGGAATCGACTGCCGTCATCGGTGGTGGAGGCGAACTCGCTGGGGTCTTTTAAAAGACTTCTGGATGAGTATATGGGGTTTAATGGGATTGGGGGTTATAGATAGGTCTATAGATTGGTGGGGTTGATGTGATCGGCGCAACTCGAGGGCCGAAGGGCCTGTTTGTGCTGTAATGTTCTATGTTCTATGAAAGGCTGCTAATGGCAGCCCATCGAGACAATAAAAGGTGTGAACGGCCAAAGGGGCAGAGAAGCTGAAATCAGAGGATAAACTGTGACAGATGAAGATGAGGGGGGAGAGCGGGGTGGAAGAGATGTAAAATTGAGAAGAGGGGGGAAAAGGGAAACAGTTTTAGCATGGCCAATGCACTTAACCAGCACGTCTTTCAGACTGTGGGAGGAAACCAGAGCACCCGGAGGAAACCCATGCAGACATGAGGAGAATGTGCAAACTCCGCACAGAGAGTGATCCAAGGCCAGAATCAAACCCGGGTTCCTGGCCTTGCGAGGCAGCGGTGCTAATCACTGTGCCACCGTGCAGACTGGGACTTTCCTCCAGAGAGCAGGCCTGGTTTGAGGGGTGGAAATATTGAGGCACTCCAATTCACCAGCAGATAGGGAGGAAATGTTCCATGGTGACCAACAAGAGGGCACAGATTTAAAATCATTTACAAAAACACTAGGATTTTTTTTTACCGAAGAGAGTGGTAAAGATCTAAAACGCACTGTCCAGAAGGCCAATGATTCAACAGTAACTTCCAAAAGTGAGGCTCTGGGCAAAGAACACAGGAGTGTTCCAATGCCTAACTGGATAGCACTATCAATGGGTACATGAGAACTAGGAGCAGGAATAGGCCCCTGATCCCTCGAGCCTGCTCCCCCATTCAATAAGTTTATGGCTGATCTTTTCATGGACTCAGCTCCACTTATCCACCTGCTCATTATAACCCTTAATTCCTTCATTGTTCAAAAATGTATCTATCCTTGCCTTAAAAACATCCAGTGAGGTAGCCTCAACTGGACAGGGAATTCCACAGATTCAACAACCCTTTGGGTGAAGTTCCTCCTCAACTCAGTCCTAAATCTGTTCTCCCTTATTTTGAGGCCATGCCCCCTAATTATTGTATAATGGGTCAACTGGCCTTCTTTCGCACTGTATGATTCCATGATAAATATTAGCCTAGCTATATAAACCAGTTGTTAATTCCCAAAAGGAATTGCATCAATAACTAAGTTGGCCATCAATGTATTGCAGAAGTAGACAGTATTTGGAAATTATCTCTGGTGTTCTCATTCCTCATCAGGATACAGGCTACAAGGGGAGGTGATGGCCTAGTGGAATATCACTAGACTATTAATCCAGAAACTACGCTAATTCTCTGAGAGACCCGGGTTCAAGTCTCACCACGGCAGATGGTGGGATTGAAATTCAACAAAAAATACCTGGAATTAAGAATCTACTGATGACCATGAAACGATTGTCGGAAAAACCCATCTGGTTCACAAATGTCCTTTTAGAGAAGGAAATCTGTCACCCTTACTTGGTCTGGCCTACCCCAGAGAGACAGTAATGTGGTTGACTCTCAACTGTCCTTGGTCTACTGGGGTTGGGCAATAAATGTTGGCCAACCAATGATGCCCACGTCCCACAAATGAATTTTTAAAAAAAATTGCATTGAACAAGACATTAAAATAGTGCGGTTCCAGCAGAATGGTCTGGTCTATCTGAGTTAATAGAACATTCCAGCGCAGTACAGGCCCTTTGGCCCTCGATGTTGCGCCGACCAGCGGAACCAATCCAATGACCCTCTAACCTAAACTATTCCAATGTTATCCATATGCCTATCCACTGACCATTTGAACGCCCTTAAAGTTGGCAAGTCTCTGGTGTTAAGGATCTTCTCTCTTACAATTCTGCCTCAGTGGTATCCCACCCAATATGTTTTGTACTTAAAGGAAAGACATAGTTCCTCTTTGCAGCTGATCAGGATTGTATGACTAATTGTCTGATTAAGGTGCGCATTGTAATGTTCAGGATGAATCAGTTGAGTTGGTAAAAAAGGTATGGTAGCCCCACTTGAACCCTCATGGCGTACAGTAGAGAGTGCAGATGCAGGCACATCTGCCTCAATCTTTCTATCTTCTATCTTTCTTCCCAAAGTTTCTATCTTCCCAAGAACCTTTGCATCTGGTTCCACTTTATGACTCATTCTTCCCATGCAGCCCACATGTATCTTGCCGAGGCAGTATAACTTTGTTTGGTTAACTACCAAGATGTGTACCTGGCTCGGGGCCAGGGGAAGGTAATAAACAGGCTCCCTACAAAAACAAAGGTGAACTCCCCGCACATTTAACACTTCATTAGAAGGCCTACCGCTCACTAGGGATGGGGGAAGATTCTTTATGTTCGGCGTGCACAGGGAGAGTGGTGAGATTTAAGGCTGGTTTGGGAATGAGGGATCATTAATTAGCCAGTGGCTCAAACATTACTCAATAAAACATTGGTCCAATAAAACATGTTCGGTATGATCATGTTTTGAATTACTGAGGAGTTTTGGGAGTTCATTGCTATCTCCATGGCAATGTTCCAATCAGGGTTGACTTGCCAACGTTTTTCTCCTGCATTATATATTGTTGTGAGCCTTTGAAATTTAGCATTCTTGTATTTGTCCCAATGAGAGCAAGATATGAGGTTTTGGCAATATGTCTCTATTTTCAATTATATTCATATCTTAATACTTCTTCTGATTGGATTTATTATTGTCCCATGTACTGGATTATAGTGAAAAGTGTTGTTTCTAGCGCGCTAATGGGACAGAGCATACTGTTCATAGAGAAGGATAGGAGACCTGCAGCATGTAGCGTTAGAGTCATAGCTAAAATAGAAACATAGAAACAGGCCCTTCAGCCCACAGAGTTATGCCGAACATGTCCCTGCCTTAGAGATTATTAGGCTTACCTATAACCCTCTATCTTACCAAGTTCCATGTACTTATCTAAAAGTCTCTTAAAAGATCCTAGCAAATCTGCCTCCACCACCATTGCTGGCAGCCCATTCCCCGCACCCACCACTCTCTGGGTAAAAAACTTACCCCTGACATCTCCTCTGTACTTACTCCCCAGCACCTTAAACCTGTGTCCTCTTGTGGCAACCATTTCAGCCCTGGAAGAAAGCCTCTGACTGTCCACTCGATCAATACCTCTCAACATCTTAAACACCTCTATCAGGTCACCCCTCATCCTTCGCCTCTCCAAGGAGAAAAGGCCAAGCTCCCTCAACTATCCTCATAAGGCATGCTCCCCAATCCAGGCCACATCCTTGTAAATCTCCTCTGCACCCTTTCTATGGCTTCCACATCCTTCCTAAAGAAATGTCCTGGGTAAAGTAAAGTTTATTTATGAGTGTAACAAGAAGGCTTTCATTAATACTGCAATGAAGCTACTGTGAAAATCCCTTAGTTGCCACTGTCGAGGTCTGTTCGGGTCAATGCACCCAGCTAGCATACCTTTCCAAATGTAAATCCACAGGGTTATAGGGATAGGATCGGAAAGAGGGCCTGGGTCAGATGCTCTGCTGGAGAGTCAGTGCAGACTCAATGGGCCGAATGGCCTCTTCTGCACTGTAGGGAGCATACTGGTTTAGGAGAAGCTTTTTAAAAGACGGTGGGATTTAGGGACGGAATTCTCAAGGGATTAGGGATGAGAGAACTGAAGGCATTATTGACACTCATCTTGGGAAAGAGGGATTGGGGAGGGGCATTGCAATGGGAGGGAGCTAAATGACTGGAAAATGTTGAACAAGGAACAATGGAAAGGGTGGACAAAAACACAGAGAATATTAAATTTATTGCATTGGGGTGCTTGACACAAATCTAGGAGGGCAATGTGTGAAGAACAATTAATGTTAGACAGGATACAGGATGCTTTTGGATGACAGTAAACTGAGAACTCATGTACCCGCTTAGGTGGCTATGTAAGATCTCGTGGCAGTGTTTGGAAAAAGAGCAGCAAAATAATCCCAGTGTCTTCAGAAATAGTTAACCTTCAATGGACAGCATAGGTTACTGAGCCCTGTGGGAGCTAGGTGTCTACATACTGGCTGCTGTGTGTTTGCAATGACTTTAATCAGGCAATTAGGGTAGAATATGAACTCCCGGATTAAGGGTCAAATTGATGGGCTAATCAGGGAACTTCTTGCTTTGTACTTAATCAGGCGTGTCAGTTCCTCTGGGACACCGAGTGTAGACTGCAAACTGAAAACTCTCTGGATGCTGTTGTCAGACTTGTAAATAAAGGGAATTTAATGAAGAGACTTCAGCCTCTGAGGGTTTATTACAGTGTTGCACATTTTATATCTCTCAGAAGTATGCAAAGGTGACACTGGTCTCTATGTAAGCAACAAGTTGTATTCACAAGCCCTGGTTTCCAGCTCTCTCCACAGCTTGATGGCTTTTCTCTGAGTCCCATGCCCAGGTTTAACCAGCCAAGCATAGTGAGCATCAATAGTAAACAGGCTTACATCGCCAAACACAGGACAATTCAACACTAAATTGTATCTCCTACATTATAACTAGGAGTGGTGATCGCTGGTCATTTTTCCACACCTCGTATTTGTGCCCTTTCCTCTTCAGTTGATCTGAAGAGCTTTTCACTCTCAACCCCAATATGGAAAGGGCAACATGACCAGGGAAAAGGTGGTTTCTTGTTGCCTTCCTCGTATCTGCTTGAAGGAAATTCAAGTGTTCTTTCTGTAATGCGAGCAGTCTTTGCTCCTTCAGATTCCACTAAAACTTCGTTGGCTTTGATGTCAGTTGTGGCTTGCGGGCCTGAATGGCACAGTGGTTAGCACTGCTGCCTCACAGTGCCAGGGACCCGGGTTCGATTCCCGGATTGGGTCGCTGTCTCTGCAGAGTCTGCACGTTCTCCCCGGGTGAGATTTTCTGGCCACGTTTGCCCCGAAACCGGAAAATCCCACCTGAGGTCAACAGATCTTGACAGGGTCCATCCCCAGCTTGCTATGATTCCCTGTGGCGGACGGGATGGGAAAATTCCCCCCCACTGTGTCTACGTGGGTTTCCTCCAGGTGCTGTGGTGGTTTCTCCCACTGTCCGAAAGATATGTGGGTTAGGTAGATTGGCCATTAGTGTCAGGGGGATTAGCAGGGTAAATACATGGGGTTATGGGGTAGGGCCTGGGTGGGGTGGGATTCGATGGGCCGAATGCCCTCCTTCTGCACTGTCGGGATTCTATTCTGACTTTACTCTTTACCCACTCTGGAGGAGATTTACTGCAAATGGCAAGAAAACTTTCTCTGTACCCTGGAAGATTAGTCCAATTAGAGTTTAGAAGAATGAGGGGAGATCTCATTGAGACGTATAAGATGATGAATGGGATGGATAGGATAGAGGTGGAGAGACTGTTCCCGCTCAAAAAAGACAGTAGGACTAGGGGGCACAGCCTCAAGATAAAGGGGGGGCGGTTTAGAACAGAGTTGAGGAGGAACTTCTTCACTCAAAGGGTGGTGAATCTCTGGAATTCTCTACCCGTTGAAGTGGTGGAGGCTGCCTCGCTAAATATTTTTAAGAAGCGGGTTGATGGGTTTTTGATAAGAGAAGGGATTAAGGGTCATGGGGAGAGGGCGGGAAGGTGGAACTGAGCCACTACAGATCAGCCATGATCTTATTGAATGGTGGGGCAGGCTCGAAGGGCTAGATGGCCTACTCCTGCTCCTATTTCTTATGTTCTTATGTTCTTAATTTTAGTATGAAGGTGATGTCAAGCTGTTTGACATACACTCTGAAGATTCTTGCTTCTACTTCAATTATAACCTTACCCAGCCCTGCTGCAGCACTCAGTTTGTCTGCGTTAGACTACATGGAGCCCTCTAATTGAAATTACAGGCTTTAGCCTGGCTGCCTCACTTATTACCTGTTTAATCTTTAATGTATTGTTCTGCACAATAATTCAATCAAAATCATTCTTTGATCCTCGTTTCCTCAGCTGCAAGATCTGGGAACGGATGGAGCACACAATGAAAACATAATGAGCAGTACTTACTTATTCCATTTCTTTTCTTTCTCTTTCTGTCACTCATATTCTCACATTCACCACCGCGCCTCAGGAAAGGTATACAATGCATTCATCTTTAATAGGAGAGAACGTCACTGGCTGGGGCAGCATTTATTGCCTGTCCCTAACTGAGGGTCAACCACATTGCTGTGGCCCTGGAGTCACATGTAGACCAGACAGGGTAAGGATGGCAGATTTCCTTCCCTAAAGGACATTGTTGAACCAGATGGGTTTTTAAGAACATAAGAAATAGGAGCAGGAGTAGGGCCATCTAGCCCTTCGAGCCTGCCCCACCATTCAATAAGATCATGGCTGATCTGAAGTGGATCAGTTCCACTTTCCCGCTTTCTCCCCATAACCCTTAATTCCCTTGTCTATCAGAAACCTATCTACCTGTGACTTAAATATATTCAGCGAGGCAGCCTCCACCACTTCAATGGACAGAGAATTCCAGAGATTCACCACCCTTTGAGTGAAGAAGTTCCTCCTTAACTCCGATCTAAACTGCCCCCTCCCTTATCTTGAGGCTGTGCCCTCTAGTCCTGCTATCCTTTCTAAGTGGGAAGAATCTCTCTACCTCTACCCTATCCATCCCCTTCATTATCTTATACATCTCTATAAGATCCCCCCTCATCCTTCTAAACTCCAACGAGTACAAGCCCAGTCTATTTAGTCTCTCTTCATAGTCCAACCCCCTCATCTCCGGTATCAGCCCAGTAAACCTCCTCTGCACTCCCTCCAAGGCCAAAATGTCCTTGCGCAGGTGCGGTGGCCAAAACAAGCGTGAGTGACACTTGTTTTCTGACAATCGACAATGGTTTCATGATCATCAGTTACTGAATTCAAACCTCACCATCTGCCATGATGGGATTTGAACTCAAACCCTCAAATCTGGCGCTGGCTCTCTGGATTACTAGCGTAGTGACAATGCCACAATGTCCTATTGGTTCATCAGCGTGAGGACGTGTTTCATAAGCGTGGGTTTGTATTCAGTTTGGTACAGAGGGTTAAGGAGTGCTGGAACCAAGGAGGTTAAGGTGATTAGAGGGTTTGATTGGACAAATAGAAAGTGCTCCCTTTCGGGGTGAGTCCATCACTGGGTGGTACAACTTCATAATCAGAGCTAGCCTTTCAGAAGAGTCATCATTGTCGATCCAATGGTCACACCAGGATGTGGCTACAAATGAGATCAGGTGACAAGAGCGGGAACTATCCCCAAGAGTGCGGGAGCTATCACTGGGAGTGAGGGAGTTGTCCCCTAGGATGTGGCAGTTATCCCTGGGAGTGCGAGAGTTATTCCCGGGAATGTGAGAGTTAATCCCGGGAGTGTGAGCGATATCCCTGGGAACGTGGGTGTTATTCCTGGGAGCGCGGGAGTTATCCCCAAGAATGCGAGAGTTATTCCTGGGAGTGTGGGAGTTATTCCCGGGAGTGTGGGAGTTATTCCTGGGAGCGTGGGAGTTATTCCCGGGAATGTGGGAGTTATTCCCGGGGGTGTGGGAGTTATCCCTGGGAAGATGGAAGTTATCCCCGGGAGTGCAGGAATTATCATCGGAAGCGTGGGAGTTATGCCTGGGAGTGCAGGAATTATTCCCAGGAGTGCTGGTGTTATCTCTGGGTGTGTGGGAGTTATTCCCAGGAGTGCGGGAGTTATTCCCAGAGTGCGGGAGTTTTTCCCAGGAGTGCGGGAGTTATCCCCGGGAGTGTGGGAATTATCTCCGGGAGCGTGGGAGTTATCCCCGGGAGTGCAGGTTAATTCCCAGGAATGCATTTCCACGGCACCTTTCACAACATTCCAAAACACTTCCTGATTAGGTACTTTGGAAGTGCGCCCACTGTTGTAATGTAGGAAACAGAGCAATTCTTGCACAGCAAGATCCCACAATGTGATAATTGGGTAATCTGTAATTTGCGATGTTGACTGAGGCTCGATCCCAGAGGATTAACCTGCCTTCTCTTTTACTCATTGTGCTACGGGCTCCTTTATCCTGAGAACCTTGGTCAGGACCTTGGTTTTAATATCTCACCCTAGGGACAGCATCTCGGGTTATTAAGGGCCAGGAATCAAAGGTGAATTAATGGATCGGAGGTAAACATCAGTCCAGATCTAATTTCGCTGGTGGAGCAGGTCCCTGAGGGGCTGAACGGCCTCCTCCTGTTCTTGTACTCCTTTACTTTCACATTCATTCTTGACCTCATTTGGTGCAGACCCGATGGGCCGAAGGGCCTCTTCTGCAATGTGCGATTCTTGTTACAAGGAGGCCATTTATCTCCTCGTGTCTATGCAAGCTCACTGTTTCTACCGCGACACTTTGCTTGTGTCTGTTTGAGGGCTCCTTCCTGCTGCGAGTGGAAATATATAGAAGCGATTCCTTCCAGGAACAACAAAGCAATAAAAGTTCCACTGAACCATCTGCGAGAGCTATCAATATCTTTACATTATTTTCTTTGAATGAGTTCTCCAGATATCCTTCCAGCTCTTTCGCTTGCAATTCCCGTTTTTATTAACCTGAACAAAGACCTTGATATCCTCCGAGATTGATGTCCCTCCTGTTCTGGTCTCTTGAGCATCCCCTGTTCTGGCCTCTTGAGGTTCTTGAGGATCTCATTGCTTCAGCTGCCAAGGCACTGGATGTCCCTGCCTGAACCTCTCCACCTCATCACCTCTGCCTCCCCATTTAACATGCTCCTCATGCCTTCACTCCTCACATCATTGATATACATCATAAAATGTTGAAAGCACAGTGCATACCCCAGCAGGATTCTGCTCGCCTATTCTGCCAATCAGGGAAAAAAAAATATGTATATTCTCTGCTTTCTCCAGCCAGCCTGCTATCCATGTTATTACGTTACTCACTAAACCATGAACTTTTACTTTCCACAGATGACCTTTGATGTGGCACCTTGTCAAATGAGGTAGAGAGATTCTTCCCGCTTAGAAAGGATAGCAGGACTAGAGGGCACAGCCTCAAGATAAGTGGCAGCGGGGGGAGAGGCAGTTTAGATCAGAGTTGAGGATAAATTTCTTCACTCAAAGGGTGGTAAATCTCTGGAATTCTCTGCCCGTTGAAGTGGTGGAGGCTGCCTCGCTAAATATATTTAAGTCACGGGTAGATAGGTTTCTGATAGACAAGGGAATTAAGGGTTATGGGGAGAAAGCGGGAAAGTGGAACTGATCCACTTCAGTTCAGCCATGATCTTATTGAATGGTGGGGGCAGGCTCGAAGGACTAGATGGTCTACCCCTGATCCTATTTCTTATGTTCTTCTGGAAATCCAGATACAGTACATCTACAGGCTCTCCTTTATCCACAGCACGTGTTGCTCCACCAAAGATCTCCCAGAAATTGATTAAACGTGATTTTCCTTTCACTAAACCATGTTGACTTTTCCTGGTTACCTTGAGTTTCTCTAACTATAACTGTGACACAAAGAACCTGACAAATATTTATCACCCAAAAAATAGCACTGAAACTAATTTTCAAGTCAAAGCTGCCTGTGATTTAATTTGATTTATTATTGTCACATGTATTGGGATATAGTGAAAAATATTGTTTCTTGCACACTATATAGATAAAGCATACCGTTCACAGAGAAGGAAAAGAGAGGCTGTAGAGTATAGAGTTACAGTCACAGTTCAGATGCAGAGAAAGATCAGCTTGGGGGTGCGAGAGTTTTCTGTGTGAACTTGGCATCGACATTCCCTACATCACACCGGTGACTATCCTCTAAATGCCACTCATTGGCTGTAAAGCGCTTTGAGATCTCCTGGGAAAGGAGCTATACATCTAACCTTTCCCTCTGCCTTCTTTCCATCTCCTCCTGTGGGTGTCAGTCGAGGGACAAACATAGAAAAACTTAGCAACACAGAAGATAGGGGCAGGAGGAGGCCATTTGTGGAGCCTGCTCCACCATTCGTTACAGTCAAGGCTGATGGTCCAACTCAATAATCCTGCTTTCTCCCCATAACCTTTGATCCCATTCACCCCCAGTGCTACATCCACCCACCTCTTGAATGCATTCAATGTTTTGGCATCAACTATTTCCTGTGGTAATGAATTCCATAGGCTCATCCCTCTCTGGATGAAGAAATGTCTTGTCATCTCCATTCTAAATGGTCTAGCCCGAATGCTCAGACTGTGACCACTGATTCTGGACTCCCCCGCACCATCAGGGACATTCTCCCTGTCTAGTCCTGTTAGAATTTTGTAAGTCCCTGTGAGATTCCCCCCCCCTCATTCGTCTGAATTCCAGCAAAAAAACAATCCTAACCCAATCAACCTCTCCTCACACATCAGTCCAGCCAGCCCCGGAATCAGCCTGGTAAACCTCAACAAGGATCGGATCAGCGACGATGCACACCCTGGTCAAATAGCTGACTTTCTGCCCCCCCCCCCCCCCCCCATGAAAAGTGAGTGCTTCACTGGGGGCACGTGGGGTGAACTGGCATGCACGGGAACGTACCCAACCGGACTCAGCGCCTTCTGTGTGGAGTGCAAGTGAAGCAGTGAAAAGCGATGCCCCCCCCCCCCCCCAGGGCAGCACAGGTGGGCGCCGCTGCCTCACAGCGCCAGGGACCCGGGTTCGATTCCTGGCTCGGGCCAGCGTCTGCGTGGAGATTGCGCGTTCCCCCCGCGTCTGCGTGGGTTTCCTCCCACAGTCGGGAAGGCGCGCAGGTTCGGTGGATTGGCCGTGCTAAATTGACCCTGGCGTCAAGGTTGGGGTGGGGAGTTCGTTGGGTGAACAAGTAGGCTTACGGGGATAGGTGGGATTGCGGTCGGCGCAGGCTCGATGGGCCGAATGGCCTCCGTCTGCACTGCAGGGGGTTCTATTGGGAGGGGGGGGTTCTATCGCAGTCAGACAGCAGCAGTCCAAGGTTAAGCATGTGGTTGTCGGAGTGTGTGCAGCTGTTGGAGAATCTCTGAACACAAACAAGACATGGAAACTTTGTGAAGCCTCAGTACCTGACAAATTGACTTTGGATTCACTGGCGGTTTGGCCATCTGACCCACTTTATGATTTTCCATTGAATTCCTCCCCAAGTTCTTGTAAAACGCTCCGACATAATTTATGCCCCAGAGCATGAATTAATTAGCCCTAAATGTCCATTAAGTACTGCAGACATTAGATCTTTTCTGCTTTTATAATCGACGTCCAAGGCATTTGTTTTAAAACATTCCACTCAGCTGCACTGAGCAGAAGTCGACACCAACTCGAGTGTTACTAATAGCGTGTCATCGCAAAACATAACACTGTCTGAGAGCTGAAAGGAAAGTCAATGCTGGGCTAATTTCTTTAAAATGGAGATTATTTATTTTTACGGTTTGAACACTCTGTGTTTCCATGACGTTGACGCACATGTGTTGCTGATTGTGAAAACAGGCATGTTGTAAATTTCTTTGGCACGAGACATGGGAGTAATCGCTTGCAGGTTTTAAGTTGGAGTTTATTTATTGGTGTCACAAGTAGGCTTACATTAACACTGCAATGAAGTTCCTGTGAAAATCCCCCGGTCGCCGAACTCCGGCACCTCTTCGGGTACACGCAGGGAGAATTTAGCACGGCCAACGTACCCTAACCAGCACGTCTTTGGGACTGTGGGAGGAAACCGCGTTGGCACGGTGGGTTAGCACTGCTGCTTCACAACTCCAGGGGCCTGGGTTCGATTCCCGGCTCGGGTCACTGTCTGTGTGGAGTTTGCACATTCTCCTCGTGTCTGCGTGGGTTTCCTCCGGGTGCTCCGGTTTCCTCCCACAGTCCAAAGATGTGCGGGTTTGGTTGATTGGCCATGCCAAATTGACCCTTAATGGGCTGAGATGTGTAGGTTAGAGGGATTAACGGGTAAAATATATGGGGATAGGGCTTGGGTGGGATTGTGGTCAGTGCAGACTTGATGGGCCAAATGGCCTCTTTCTGCACTGTAGGGTTTCTAACCCAGAGGAAACCCATGCAGACACAGGAAGAATGTACAGCCTCTGCACAGACAGTGACCAAAGGCCGGAATTGACGTGTGGATTGGCCATGCTAAATTGCTCTTTAGTGTTAAGGGGATTAGCAGGGTAAATACATGGGGTTGTGGATGGGATTGTTGTTGGTGCAGGATCGATGGACTGAGTGGCCTCTTTCAGCACTGTCGGGACTCCAAGTCTGCCCACATGTGGCTCCAGATCCACAGCAACGTGGCTGCCTCTTACACGCCTTCCAAAATATCCAGTTCCAGGACAACTGGCAATGGGTACAAATGCTGGCTTTGCTAGTGACACCCACGCAAGAATTTTAAAAAAAAAACACTCTCCTTCATGTCCTGGACAATATTTACCCCTGAAATAACAGCTCTCAAAACTAATCAATAACCTGACGGTAGTCACTGTGTGGTTTATGGGATCTTGCTGTGTGCAAGTTGGTGACTGGACCGCAAAAAGTAATTAACTGGCTGTAATTTGGGGTTTGGAGGTCGCAATGTAAATGCAAAGCGTTGTTTCTGCATTTGGAAGCTGCGATTATGTGCAAACTAGATCTTCACAGCAATCATGGAATCCCTACAGCACAGAAAGAGGCCATTCGGCCCATCGAGTCTGCACCGACCGCAATCTCACCCCAGGCCCTACCCCGATATCCCTAATATTTACCCACTAAACCCTCTAACCTCCACATTTCAAGGCATCAAGGGGCAATTTTAATCAACCTAACCCGCACATCTTTGGACAGTGGGGGGAAACCGGAGCACCCGGCGGAAACCCACGCAGACACGAGGAGAATGTGCAAACTCCACACAGACGGTGATCCAAGCCGGGAATCGAACCGGGTCCCTGGAGCTGTGAAGCAGCAGTGCTAACCCACCGTGCCACCTCAATTCAGTGGGAAATAGTGGGGAAAGGACATTTTCTCCTGCAGAGGGACTGTGAACAGTTAGTTCCCTGTCGGATGACAAAGTTCCCAGTCTGCTTGCAGGTTGTTGGTGCTGTTGCTCTGTTCTCAGAAGCAAAACGAGACGGAGATTTGAGGAGCTCTGTGCTTCTAACTGGGAGAAAGAGTGTGTGCAGTCAAAGAATATTAACATACAGGAGACGTTTAATCAGCATATTGGATAGGGAGAGAGGAGAGAGGGAGAGAGAGAAAAATCTATATATATGAGAGGAAGAGAGGAGAGATTAAAAGTTTTTTTTTAAAGTTTATCTATTAGTGTCGCAAGTTGACATACATCAACACTGCAATGAAGTTACCATCAAAAGCCCTAAGTCACCACACTCTTGTTCGGGTACATTGAGGGTTACTTTTCCATGGCTAATGCACCGAACCGGCATGTCTTTCGGACTGTGGGAGGAAACTGGAGCACCCAGA
Source organism: Prionace glauca (assembly GCA_037974335.1). Classification (NCBI taxonomy): domain Eukaryota; kingdom Metazoa; phylum Chordata; class Chondrichthyes; order Carcharhiniformes; family Carcharhinidae; genus Prionace; species Prionace glauca. The sequence goes on from CM075732.1 coordinate 96,183,061, forward strand.
GGAAACCCACGCAGACACGGGGAGACTCTGCACAGAACCAAACCAGGAATCGTATCCAGGTCCCTGGTGCAGTGAGGCAGCAGGCGACGGTGCAGAGGGACCTCGGGGTCCTTGTGCATGAGTCGCAAAAACCCAGCTTGCAGGTGCAGCAGGTGGTCAGGAAGGCGAATGGGAAGCTGGCCTTCATAGCGAGGGGGATTGAATATAAAAGTAGGGAGGTCTTGCTGCAGCTGTATAGGGCATTGGTGAGGCCGCAGCTGGAGTACTGTGTGCAGTTTTGGGCGCCGCACCTGCGCAAAGATATTTTGGCCTTGGAGGGAGTGCAGAGGAGGTTTACTAGGCTGATACCGGAGTTGAGGGGGTTGAGCTATGAGGAGAGGCTGAATAAACTAGGCTTGTACTCGTTGGAGTTTAGAAGAATGAGGGGAGATCTCATTGAGACGTATAAGATGATGAATGGGATGGATAGGATAGAGGTGGAGAGACTCTTCCCGCTCAAAAAAGACAGTAGGACTAGGGGGCACAGCCTCAAGATAAAGGGGGGGGCATTTTAGAACGGAGTTGAGGAGGAACTTCTTCACTCAAAGGGTGGTGAATCTCTGGAATTCTCTACCCGTTGAAGTGGTGGAGGCTGCCTCGCTAAATATTTTCAAGAAGCGGGTTGATGGGTTTTTGATAAGAGAGGGGATTAAGGGTTATGGGGAGAGGGCAGGAAGGTGGAGCTGAGCCACGACAGATCAGCCATGATCTTATTGAATGGCGGGGCAGGCTCGAAGGGCCAGATGGCCTACTCCTGCTCCTATTTCTTATGTTCTTAAAAGCCAGAGAGGGAAAGAATAGATAGATATATATATGTATATATATGAGAGGGTAGGGAGGGAGGAGAGAGAGGGAGTGGGAGAGACACAAGGAAGAAAAAGAGAGATAATTTATCAGAGGAAGGAGAGAGAGAGAAGGGTTAGTGATCCTTCCTCTGAAATGAAGTCCTAGTTACGTTGATGCTACTAGTTTCCAACTAGCCAGTATTGGCACACAGCCCTGGTATCTTCATCTGTTAACATATTTTCTCTTGCAAACTCACCCGAGTGGTGGTGCCCAGCTGTCTCTAAGCAAAGGGAAAGAGAGAGAAAGAAATGTAATTTGGGTCGTGCAGATAGAAAAGCAGAGCCAGTGCTGGGAGCCAATCCATTCACTCCCAACACAACCAACTCACAGAGGCTGCAGCAACTGGCCAAGTCACCCTCGATGTGGAGATGGCAGCATTGGACTGGGGTAAACACAATAAGAAGTCTCACAACACCAGGTTAAAGTCCAGCAGGTTTATTTGGTAGCAAAAGCCACAAGCTTTCGGAGTGCTGCTCTGCCGTGGGGGTTACAGATAGTGTGACATGAACCCAAGGTCCCGGGTGAGGCCGTCCTCATGTGTGCGGAACTTGTGTATCAGTCTCTGCTCAGCGACTCTGCGCTGTCATGTGTTGTGAAGGCCGCCTTGGAGAATGCTTACCCGAAGGTCAGAGGCCGAATGCCTGTGACCGCTAAAGTGTTCCCCAACAGGAATAGAATACTCTTGCCTGGTGATTGTCAAGTGGTGTTCATTCATCTGTTGTCGTAGCGTCTACATGGTCTCCCCAATGTATCATGTCTCAGGACATCCTTTCCTGCAACGTATCAGGTAGACAATGTTGGCCAAGTTGCAAGAGTATTTACCGTGTACCTAGTGGATGGTGTTCTCACGTGTGATGATGGTATCCATGTCGATGATCCGGCATGTCTTGCAGAGGTTGCTGTGGCAGGGTTGTGTGGTGTTGTGGTCACTGTTCTCCTGCAGGCTGGGTAGATTGCTGCGGACAATGGTCTGTTTGAGGTTGTGCGGTTGTTTGAAGGCAAGAAGTGAGGGTGTGGGGATGACCTCGGTGAGATGTTCGTCTTCATCAATGACATGTTGAAGATTCTGGAGAAGATCTCGGTGCTTCACTGCTCTGGGGAAGTACTGGAAGGTGAAGAGTACTCTATCCACCATGTCCCATGTTTGTCTTCTGAGGAGGTCGATGCAGTTTTTCACTGTGGCGCATTGGAACTGTCAATTGATGAGTCAAGCGCTATATCCTATTCTTATAAGGGCATCTTTCAGCGTCTGGAGGTGGCTGCTACGATCCTCCTCATCTGAGCAGATCCTGTGTATACGGAGAGCTTGTCCGTGGGGGATGGTTTCTTTAACGGGTTTAGGGTGGAAATCGGAGAAGTGGAGCATCGTGACATTATCTGTGGGCTTGCGGTACAGTGAAGTGCTGAGGTGACCGTTCTTGATGGAGATGCGTGTGTCCAAGAATGCAACCGATTCTGGAGAGTAAACCATGGTGAGTCTGATGGTGGGGTGGAATTGGTTGGTATCATCATGTAGTTGTTCACCATGAATCCAAATGAAGAAAATGTTATTGCTGTATCTGGTGTACAGCATCGGATGAAGGTTCTGTGCGGTGAAGAGGTCTTGTTTGAAACTGCACATGAAGATGTTGGCATATTGAGGTGTGAATTTGTTCCCCATGGCTGTTCTGTGTGTCTGGATGAAGAACTGGTTATTGAAGGTGAAGACATTGTGGTCCAGGATGAAGTGGATGAGTTGTAAAATTGCATCTGGAGATTGGCAGTTGTCGGCATTGAGTACTGAGGCTATTGCAGCAAAGCCATGAACGTGGGGGATGCTGGTGTAGCATGCAGTCCCTCAGCACTGACCCTCTGACAGTGCGGCACTTCCTCAGCACTGACCCTCTGACAATGCAGCACTCCCTCAGCACTGACCCTCTGACAGTGCAGCACTCCCTCAGCACTGACCCTCTGACAGTGCAGCACTCCCTCAGTACTGACCCTCTGACAGTGCGGCACTCCTTCAGCACTGACCCTCTGACAGTGCGGCACTCCCTCAGCACTGACCCTCTGACAGTGCAGCACTCCCTCAGTACTGACCCTCTGACAGTGCAGCACTCCCTCAGTACTGACCCTCTGACAGTGCGGCACTCCTTCAGCACTGACCCTCTGACAGTGCGGCACTCCCTCAGTACTGACCCTCTGACAGTGCGGCACTCCTTCAGCACTGACCCTCTGACAGTGCGGCACTCCCTCAGCACTGACCCTCTGACAGTGCAGCACTCCCTCAGTACTGACCCTCTGACAGTGCAGCACTCCCTCAGTACTGACCCTCTGACAGTGCGGCACTCCTTCAGCACTGACCCTTTGACAGTGCGGCACTCCCTCAGCACTGACCCTCTGACAGGGCGGCACTCCCTCAGTACTGACCCTCTGACAGTGCGGCAGTCCCTCAGCACTGACCCTCTGACAGTGCGGCACTCCCTCAGTACTGACCCTCTGACAGTGCGGCAGTCCCTCAGCACTGACACTCTGACAGTGCGGCACTCCCTCAGTACTGACCCTCTGACAGTGCGGCACTCCCTCAGCACTGACCCTCTGACAGTGTGGCACTCCCTCAGCACAGACCCTCTGACAGTGCAGCACTCCCTCAGCACTGACCCTCTGACAGTGCGGCACTCCCTCAGCACTGACCCTCTGACAGTGCGGCACTCCTTCAGCACTGACCCTCTGACAGTGCGGCAGTCCCTCAGTACTGACCCTCTGACAGTGCGGCACTCCCTCAGCACTGACCCGCTGACAGTGCGGCACTCCCTCAGTACTGACCCTCTGACAGTGCGGCACTCCCTCAGCACTGACCCTCTGACAGTGCGGCAGTCCCTCACCACTGACCTTTTGACAGTGCGGCACTCCCTCAGTACTGACCCTCTGACAGTGCGGCAGTCCCTCACCACTGACCTTTTGACAGTGCGGCACTCCCTCAGCACTGACCCTCTGACAGTGCGGCAGTCCCTCACCACTGACCTTTTGACAGTGCGGCACTCCCTCAGCACTGACCCTCTGACAGTGCGGCAGTCCCTCACCACTGACCTTTTGACAGTGCGGCACTCCCTCAGCACTGACCCTCTGACAGTGCGGCACTCCCTCAGCACTGACCCTCTGACAGTGCGGCAGTCCCTCACCACTGACCTTTTGACAGTGCGGCACTCCCTCAGCACTGACCCTCTGACAGTGCGGCGCTCCGTCAGCACTGACCCTCTGACAGTGCAGCACTCCCTCAGCACTGACCCTCTGACAGTGTGACACTCCCTCAGTACTGACCCTCTGACAGTGCGGCAGTCCCTCAGCACTGACCCTCTGACTGTGCGGCACTCCCTCAATACTGACCCTCTGACAGTGCGGCACTCCCTCAGTACTGACCCTCTGACAGTGCGGCAGTCCCTCAGCACTGACCCTCTGACTGTGCGGCACTCCCTCAATACTGACCCTCTGACAGTGCGGCACTCCCTCAGTACTGACCCTCTGACAGTGCGGCACTCCCTCAGCACTGACCCTCTGACAGTGCGGCACTCCCTCAGTACTGACTCTCTGACAGTGCGGCACTCCCTCAGCACTGACCCTCTGACACTGCGGCGCTCCCTCAGTACTGACCCTCTGACAGTGCGGCAGTCCCTCACCACTGACCCTCTGAAAGTGCGGCACTCCCTCACCACTGACCTTTTGACAGTGCGGCGCTCCGTCAGCACTGACCCTCTGACAGTGTGACACTCCCTCAGTACTGACCCTCTGACAGTGCGGCAGTCCCTCAGCACTGACCCTCTGACTGTGCGGCACTCCCTCAGTACTGACCCTCTGACAGTGCGGCACTCCCTCAGCACTGACCCTCTGACAGTGCGGCACTCCCTCAGCACTGACCCTCTGACAGTGCGGCACTCCCTCAGCACTGACCCTCTGACAGTGCGGCACTCCCTCAGTACTGACTCTCTGACAGTGCGGCACTCCCTCAGCACTGACCCTCTGACAGTGCGGCACTCCCTCAGCACTGACCCTCTGACAGTGCGGCACTCCCTCAGCACTGATCCTCTGACAGTGCGGCACTCCTTTAGCACTGACCCTCTGACAGTGCGGCACTCCTTCAGCACTGACCCTCTGACAGTGCGGCACTCCCTCAGTACTGACTCTCTGACAGTGCGGCACTCCCTCAGCACTGACCCTCTGACAGTGCGGCACTCCCTCAGTACTGACTCTCTGACAGTGCGGCACTCCCTCAGCACTGACCCTCTGACAGTGCGGCACTCCCTCAGCACTGATCCTCTGACAGTGCGGCACTCCTTTAGCACTGACTCTCTGACAGTGCAGCACTCCCTCAGTACTGACCCTCTGACAGTGCGGCACTCCCTCAGCACTGACCCTCTGACAGTGCGGCACTCCCTCAGTACTGACCCTGTGACAGTGCGACAGTCCCTCAGCACTGACCCTCTGACAGTGCAGTACTACCTCAGTGCCAACCTATTCCTGTAACCCCAGCACTTACCATGTTGAATTGACCTAACCGATACATCTTTGGACGTGAAAGGGCAATTTAGCATGGGAAATCCCCTGAAACCCGCACATCTTTGGACTGTGAGAGAAAAGTGGAGCAGCCTGGAATCGAATCTGGGTCCCTGGCGTTATGGAGCAGGGTGCTAACCACTGTGCCACCATGCCGTCCCTCCCTGATTTTTGCCGACTGGCTTAATTGTCTCCTCTGGCTATCAAACTCCTTGGTGGCAAAAATCCCTTCAGTTTATTTCCTGTACAAAATCCATCAACATCTCTATTGAATCTCCCCCTTAACCATCTTTCTTTGAAAAGACAATAGCCCCAGTTTCTCTTGTCAGCTGACTGCTGAAGTGACGGACAAGGTCATTATTGGCCATTGCTTACATGTCCTGAGATGTTGGTGGCTGTACTTTCTCTTAGGGGCTTACAGCAGTCGCCATTGGCCACTGGTGGCATTTCCTGATCCCACCGATGTCTGTGGCATTTTGCGTGGCTCGGCTCACCCCATCTGTTGGGGGGGGGGGTGAGGGGGTGTGTTTCACCATTGGCGAAACTGGAAAATCCTGCTGGTGATAAGGTCCGGAAAATTCATCCAAAGTGAATGTTTTGACTTCAGAGCTGACATTTTTCCTTCAGCTCTGAAGAGGAGTCAAATTCCGAAATGGAACGTCAGTCGGAATGTTCTGGCCCTTCACTGTGAGCGTGGATGGAGGATTTGGCGCTCAGCCAAACCTTCATTCGCTGCAGCAGGACTGGAGAATCCCAGTGAACGGCTGGAAAATCCAACCCATCAACTCTTGTCTTTCTCTCTCTCTTACAGTCTGCGGAGGCAGAAATCCGTTTACCAAAATCCCAGTACACAGAATGCTATCAGTTTACAGTCTACCTCTGGGAGTGCCAGAGGAACTGACACTACCAGTTTAGTGCAAGGCAAGGACTCCCTGATTGGCCCATTAATTGGATCTTGAACCAAGCAGTTCATATTCCAATTGGCCATCTCAATGGCCTGATTGAAGTCATTGCAAAGATGCTGTTGTGTATTCCCGGCACTTTGTATTTACAGTTCAGACTTGTGTGGGACTCCGTGTCACAGATTCCCATCTCCCGTCGAGTTGGCTATTTACGATGACTTCTCAACGGGGCCACAGTCAACTTTGAGTGAGTCCAGCTTTCTAAAACTGAATTTATCTTCTCAGCCTGCCCATAGAGTTAGCTTGAACTCACAAAGTGCTGAATTATTAGCTCAGCTCTCTGAATGACTCGTTCCAATACCTGACCACTGAACCACCACCTACATTCAATATTTAGATAAATAGCACATTATAAACCACTGGCTTGAACATTTCCCTCAGTGTGGTTAACTCGAAACGCTGTGCACAGAATATACGTGTAATAGATAACTGGCAGTGCCTAACTACAGGTATTAAAACTCAGTCACACTATTCAGTTCATTTTCTGATGTAAATAAAACCCCACTGCCAAATCATTCTTCAACCGATAGCCAGACATTTGTTATTCTTGATCATGGAATAGAATCTCTACAGTGCAGAAGGAGGCCATTAGGCCCATCAAGCCTGTACCGACAACAATCCCACCCAGGCCCATCTCCATAACCCTACACGTTTACCCTGCTGATTCCTCCTGACACAAAGCGGTAATTTACCATGGCCATTCCACCCAACCTCCCCCACCCCCCCCACGTCTTTGGAGCGTGGGAGGAAACTGGAATACCCAGAGGAAATACCCAGAGGCTATTTCCCCGGGTTGAAATGGTCGCTACGAGAGGACACAGATTTAAGGTGCGGGGAGGGAAGTACAGAGGTGATGTTAGGGGTAAGTTTTTCACTCAGAGGGTGGTGAGTGAATGGAATCGGCTGCCGTCATCGGTGGTGGAGGCGGACTCGCTGGGGTCTTTTAAAAGACTTCTGGATGAGTATATGGGGTTTAATGGGATTGGGGGGTTATAGATAGGTCTATAGATTGGTGGGGTTGATGTGATCGGCGCAACTCGAGGGCCGAAGGGCCTGTTTGTGCTGTAATGTTCTATGTTTCTATGAAATCCACGCAGATACAGGGAGAGCTCCACACAGGCAGTGACCCAAGCTGGGAATGGAACCCGGGTCCCTGGCGCTGTGAGGTGGCTGTGCTAACCATCGTGCCACCATGCCATCCGTCTCGTCAAATACTCGCTGTCGGATAACTTTACTTGTCGTAGCTGGGCAGCGGAATGGGAGATTGTTGGTCTCAGTACCACTTGGCTGTGGAGGTGGGGGTCAATAAAAACCCTTTAGCTGTGCCTGGCTGGACCTACAGGACCTGCCCTGTCACGTGAGAGTTACCACCATTTCTCATTAGTCTGCCCACCAAAACATCATCTTGGCATTACAGTTATTTTTGAAAGGTTTCTTTCATATATAAAATGTGTGTAATGGCATCCTCGCTTGTGTTAGGCAATGAAGAGTGGCTTGGCTCGGTCGCAGTGTGGTCACTGGGTTGACCTTGTCTTTCTCTGGCTGGCCAGTAGTCTATAGCTCGTAACCACAGGGAGCCTGGTGCAGTGGGCCACCGTCCCGAGCATGCTGGGAATAGTATCTGGAACAGTTGCTTGGCAGAGCTCCCAGGATTACTCATTGGTTAGTTTGATGTCTTTGCCTTCCCCCAACCGCCCCCTGTTCCGCATCCCCCCAACCCTACCCCCCCCCCCTCCCCCCCCTCCCCAACCTCCACATCAACCCTGGTCCTGCAGTGTATTGACCCAAGCTGGTGGCATCTTGATCTCCCACCAAGGCGTATGGCCAGACCGAGAGCCATGCGGTTAGAAAACCAGCCTCCTTGGCTTAATTTGGACTCTTTATATTTTTGGCAAAGCTGACACTTGGTTCGAGGCACCTTCCCTGACACCCTGGCCTGTTTCAGCCCTTATATACTAAGCAGCTGGCTGGTTGGGGGCCCGTTCATTTCTACTGCTCTGGGAAGAGGCTGTGTGAACCCAAAGTTGTGCACATTAGGTTGATTGGCCATGCTAAATTGCCCCTTAGTGTCAGGGGAATTAGTAGAACATAGAACATAGAACATTACAGCACAAACAGGCCCTTCGGCCCTCGAGTTGCGCCGATCACATCAACCCCACCAATCTATAGACCTATCTATAACCCCCAATCCCATTAAACCCCATATACTCATCCAGAAGTCTTTTAAAAAAGACCCCAGCGAGTTCGCCTCCACCACCACTGACGGCAGCCGATTCCATTCACTCACCACCCTCTGAGTGAAAAACTTACCTCTAACATCACCTCTGTACTTCCCTCCCCGCACCTTAAATCTGTGTCCTCTCGTAGCGACCATTTCAACCCGGGGAAATAGCCTCTGAGAGACCACCCTATCTATTCCTCTCAACATTTTATAAACTTCTATCAGGTCGCCTCTCAACCTTCGCCTCTCCAGGGAAAAGGATAAATACCTGGGGTTGCGGGGATAGTGACTGGGTGGGGTTGCGGTTGGCGCAGACTCGATGGGCCAAATGGCCTCCTTTTGCACTGTACGGATTCTATAATTCTATGAATGCTGCCAATCTTTTGCAGGGGTGCTGGGGTGGGAGGGGAGGAGGGTCATCTTATCTAAACCAGGAAGGAAATAAAAAATTTAAAAATTAAATGGAATCCCAAAGCTCTACAGTCACCACAGTCCCCGGTGCAACCGTGGGAGCCAATTTTGAACACATTGTCCCCAGAAACGGCAGTGTAGGATGAATTTTCATGAGGAGACGCCGGCGTTGGACTGGGATTGCCACAGCGAGAAGTCTCACCACACCAGGTTAAAGTCCAACAGGTTTATTTGGAATCACGAGCTTTCGGAGTACTGCTCCTTCACCAGGTGAACCTCTCATCTGAAGAAGGAACAGCGCTCCGAAAGCTCATACTTCTAAATAAACCCGTTGGGCTTTAATCTTGAGTACCTCATAAGAGGTTATTGCAGAAGGTCAGGGGACTTGGAGTTGGGGGTAGGGTGTTAGCGTGGATAGAGGATTGGTTGTCAAATAGGAGGCAGAGAGTGGGGGGTCAACGGGTGCTATTCGGATTGGCGGATGGTGATTAGTGGGGTGCCCCAGGGGTCGGTGCTGGGGCCTCAGCTATTTACCATTTATATAGATGATCTGGAGGAGGGAACCGATTGTAGGGTGTCGAAATTTGCGGATGACACCAAGATTGGGGGAACTGCAAATTGTGCGGAGGGTGTGGAGAGTCTGCAGAAGGATCTAGATAGGCTGGACGAATGGGCCAGGAAATGGCAAATGGAATTTAATGTTGGCAAGTGTGAGGTGGTCCACTTTGGAAGGAAGAATGGTAGGAAGGACTATTACTTACGTGGCGAAAAACTGCAGCAGGCGACGGTGCAGAGGGACCTCGGGGTCCTTGTGCATGAGTCGCAAAAACCCAGCTTGCAGGTGCAGCAGGTGGTCAGGAAGGCGAATGGGATGCTGGCCTTCATAGCGAAGGGGATTGAATATAAAAGTAGGGAGGTCTTGCTGCAGCTGTATAGGGCATTGGTGAGGCCGCAGCTGGAGTACTGTGTGCAGTTTTGGGCGTCGCACCTGCGCAAAGATGTTTTGGCCTTGGAGGGAGTGCAGAGGAGGTTTACTAGGCTGATACCGGAGTTGAGGGGATTGAGCTATGAGGAGAGGCTGAATAAACTAGGCTTGTACTCGTTGGAGTTTAGAAGAATGAGGGGAGATCTCATTGAGACGTATAAGATGATGAATGGGATGGATAGGATAGAGGTGGAGAGACTCTTCCCGCTCAAAAAAGACAGTAGGACTAGGGGGCACAGCCTCAAGATAAAGGGGGGGCGGTTTAGAACGGAGTTGAATAGGAACTTCTTCACTCAAAGGGTGGTGAATCTCTGGAATTCTCTGCCCGTTGAAGTGGTGGAGGCTGCCTCACTAAATATTTTTAAGAAGCGGGTTGATGGGTTTTTGATAAGAGAAGGGATTAAGGGTTATGGGGAGAGGGCCGGAAAGTGGAACTGAGCCACGACAGATCAGCCATGATCTTATTGAATGGCGGGGCAGGCTCGAAGGGCTAGATGGCCTACTCCTGCTCCTATTTCTTATGTTCTTATGTTCTTATGGGAGAGACATTTTTCCTCCTTTGCTTCCTCTTTTTTCTAAGTTTTACCTCTGTCTCATCTTTTACCCCTCACTCCCCCACATTTGTTACAGCTTACGACTCCTTTGCTGTTTAGCCAATCACACCCTTTATTCTCTCTGTGAGCTGCCATTAGCAGCATTTCCCCTGGTTTCTGTGACTATGACTAATCTTTCATTCGCTCCCCCTGCAGTATAAATATCTCCCACTTTCTCTGCCTTTTAGCTTTAACAAAGAATCACCTGGACTCGAAACGTCAGCTCTTTTCTCTCCTTACAGACGCTGCCAGACCTGCTGAGGTTTTCCAGCGTTTTCTCTTTTGGACTTTAACCTGGCACCTTGTGGATATATTTTGGACAGGGATCCGATGGAAAGCCCCATTCTCTCCCTCAAAGTGGTACCGATCCTTCACACCCACCTGAAATGGACACGACATCACTTCAACAGCTCATGTGGAGGATAGCACCTTCTACAGTACAACACTCCCCCCATCCTGTAGCAAAGCACCAGCCTGGGCCCAGGTACTTGAGTCTCGAGAATGGGCCTTGAACTTACGCCCTGCTCGGCAACAAGAACCACCGAGCTAGAGCTGATAGGGTCTTAAAGAACCATCTGCATATTTATATATCCGAATGTAACCACAACAAAGACACTCACTCGGTTAATGATATAAAATTGAAAACAAACCCATAACATCTTGGCAGATGGTGTCATTTATCTTACAACATTATACAGCACGGAAATTTTAACACATCTATCATCATCAGTTTACATTTGCTGGCATTTTTCCGCTCGCTTCCTTGAGACCCCACCCCCCCCCACCCCCCCGCCCGCCCCCCCCCACCCCAGTGGTTTCTCTTCCCAATCTCTTCCACAGAATCTAGAAACAGGAGTAGGCCATTTGGCCCTTTGAGCCTGCTCCATCGCTCACTTAAATCATCGAATTTAATATCCTGATTTCCCCCCTCCCTCCCCCACATCTCATGATCCCTTTAGCCCCAAGAGCGATATCTAATTTCTTCTTGAAGTCAGACAACGTTTTGGCCTCAACTACTTTCTGTGGGAGTGAACTCCACACATTCCCCACCCTCTGGGTGAAGAAATTTCACCTCGCCTCAGTTCTAAAACTTATAAAAACATAAGAACATAAGAAATAGGAGCAGGAGTAGGCCATCTAGCCCTTCGAGCCTGCCCCGCCATTCAATAAGATCATGGCTGATCTGTCGTGGCTCAGTTCCACTTTCCCGCCCTCTCCCCATAACCCTTAATCCCTTCTCTTATCAAAAACCCATCAACCCGTTTCTTAAAAATATTTAGCGAGGCAGCCTCCACCACTTCAACGGGCAGAGAATTCCAGAGATTCACCACCCTTTGGGTGAAGAAGTTCCTCCTCAACTCTGTTCTAAACCGCCTTCCCTTTATCTTGAGGCTGTGCCCCCTAGTCCTACTGTCTTTTTTGAGCGGGAAGAGTCTCTCCACCTCTATCCAATCCATCCCATTCATCATCTTATACGTCTCAATGAGATCTCCCCTCATTCTTCTAAACTCTAACGAGTACAAGCCTAGTTTATTCAGCCTCTCCTCATAGCTCAATCCCCTCAACTCCGGTATCAGCCTAGTAAACCTCCTCTGCACTCCCTCCAGGGCCAAAATATCCTTGCGCAGGTGTGGCGCCCAAAACTGCACACAGTACTCCAGCTGCGGCCTCACCAATGCCCTACACAGCTGCAGCAAGACCTCCCTACTTTTATATTCAATCCCCCTCACTATGAAGGCCAGCATCCCATTTGCCTTCCTGACCACCTGCTGCACCTGCAAGCTGGGTTTTTGCGACTCATGCACAAGGACCCCGAGGTCCCTCTGCACCGTTGCCTGCTGCAGTTTTTCGCCCCGAGTAATAGTCCTTCCTACCATTCCTCCTACCAAAGTGGACCACCTCACACTTGCCAACATTAAATTCCATTTCCCATTTCCTGGCCCATTCGCCCAGCCTATCTAGATCCTTCTGCAGACTCTCCACACCCTCCGCACAATTTGCCTTTCCCCCAATCTTAAATTTCAACACCCTGCACTCGGTTCCCTCCTCCAGATCATCTATATAAATGGTAAATAGCTAAGGCCCCAGCACCGACCCCTGGGGCACCCCACTAGTCACCAACTGCCAATCCGAATAGCATCCATTGACCCCCACTCTCTGCCTCCTATTTGACAACCAATCCTCTATCCACGCTAACACCCTACCCCCAACTCCATGTCCCCTGACCTTCTGCAATAACCTCTTGTGAGGTACCTTGTCAAACGCCTTCTGAAAATCCAGAAAGACCACATCCACCGGCTCTCCTCTATCCACCGCCCTAGACACATCCTCATAGAACTCCTGTAAATTTGTCAGACACGACTTCCCTTTAATGAAACCGTGTTGCGTCCGCCCTATCAAGCAATTCCCTTCAAGATGCCTCGCTATTTCCTCCTTAATGACGGATTCTAACATTTTACCTACCACAGACGTTAAACTAACCGGCCTATAATTCCCCGTCTTTTGCCTGGCACCCTTCTTAAACAACGGCGTAACATTAGCCGTTTTCCAATCTTCCGGCACTTCCCCGGAATCCAGCGACGTCTGGAAAATAACCACAAAGGCATCCACTATCACCTCCGCCATTTCTTTCAGAACCCTCGGATGCATTCCATCCGGTCTATCTCCAAACTGTGACCCCTGGGGACGTTCTTTCTGGATCTGCCCTGTCTAACCCCGTTAGAATTTTATAAGTTTCTATGAGCTCCCCTCTTACTCTTCTGAGCCCCAGTGAACATAATCCTAAACGACTTAGTCCCTCCTCATGTGACAGACCTGCCATCCCAGGAAGCAGCCTGGTAAACCTTCGATGTTCTCCCTCTATAAGAACATCCTTCCTCAGATAAAGACACCAAAACTGCACATAATACTCCAGATGTGGCCTCACTCATGCCCTGTGCAATATCCCGATTCCTGTACGCAAACTCTCTGGCCGTGAAGGCCAGCATACCATTTGCTTTAGTGCCTTCTGTACCTGCACGCATATTTTCAGCGATTGATGCACAAGGATTCCAAGGTCTCACTGAGTATTCACTTTTCTCAATTTACATCCATTCAAGTAATAATCTGTCTTCCTATTATTGCTACCAAAGCAGATGTGGAAAGGCAACGCGGATTGCTTTTCCCTCAGTATTCCAGTTACTGGCTGTGCAAAAAGTTCAAGTCAAGTCTAGAGAACAAACTCCAATCCACATCTGAGGAGACTGCAAGTGAGCGGATTAATGACAACAATCAGATTGGCAACAATGAAGCCAGTTGTTCCTCCGATGATCTCAATACCGAACCCACAGCTGAGGTCATAATTCTCTCATCTCATCTCCAGGATTCCTATATCCACGTGATCTTACCCAAGAGAGTTTGGCTAAACAGCAGATATGTCTCTGTGTTAACCAGTGGATTTTCACAAGACATGTTTAAATTCATTTCACTGAAAAACCTCATCATGCAACTGAACCTTCCAGACCTGTGACCTCCACCATCTAGAAGGACAAGGGCAGCAGATACCTGGAAAGTGCACACCTTCAAGTTCCCCTCCAAGACAGTTTAGATCAGAATTGAGGAGGAACTTCTTCACTTAAAGGGTGGTGAATCTCTGGAATTCTCTGCCCATTGAAGTGGCAGAGGCTACCTCGCTGAATATATTTAAGTCATGGGTAGATAGGTTTCTGATAGACAGGGGAATTAAGGGTTATGGGGAGAAAGCGGGAAAGTGGAACTGATCCACTTCGGATCAGCCATGATCTTATTGAATGGCGGGGCAGGCTTGAAGGGCTAGATGGCCTACTCCTGCTCCTATTTCTTATGTTCTTATGTTCTTAAGCCACTCACCATCCTGACTTGGAACCATATCATTGTCCCTTCACTGTCGCTGGGTCAAAATCCTGGCCCTCCCTCACAGCGCTGCGGGTGTACCTACACCACAGGGACTGCAGTAATTCAAGAAGGCAGCTCATCTTCTCAAGTGCAATGAAGGATGGGCAATAAATGTTGGCCAGGTCAGCGACGCCTACATCCTGTGAAAGAATTCATAAAAGGAGAGCAGGTCTCAGCCAAATCTTTTCTCTTATTCATTCCTGAGATGTGAGAATCACTGGGATTTCTTGTCTCTGCTCCAGTTACGCGGAAGTGCTTTGATACAAATGAACATTTCAGGGGGAAATCTGAGATTCTACAACAATGGTGTGGGTGTTTAAAACAGCAACCGTTCTGAGGATAGGCATGTCCCTGGCACAGCCATCAATTAATGTCTAGCTCTAGGTCCCCATGCCAATGTGATGAAGGTTGATTTTCTGGAACCTCTCTAGCCAGTGTGGTAAAGGTCCTTGTGATGTGTGGTGGGACAGAAAGAGCCTGGACTTCAATCCAGTCGTGATAAAGGATCAGAAACTGCTGATGAATATCTGGGAATAGAAACTAGAAGCAGGAGTAGGCCATTTGGCCCTTCAAACTTGCTCCACCATTCATCTGATCATCAAATTCAATATCCCGATCCCCTCTTTCCCCTCTTATCCCTTTAGTCCCTAGAACTATAACTAATTTTTTTTTTAAATCACACACCATTTTGGCCTCGACCATTTTCTGTGCTGGTTAATTCCACACACTCACCACGCTCTGAGTGAAGAAATTTCTCCTCACCTCAGTTCTAAAAGGTTTACCCCCTTATCCTCCAACTGTGACCCCCTAGTTCTGGATTCCCCCACTATTGGGCACATTCTTTCTGAGTCAGCCTTTTCTAACCCTGTTAGAATTTTATAAGTTTCTGTGCGATCCGCTCTCACTCTTCTAAACTCCAACGAATCCAAACCGACTTAGTCTCTCCTCATACGACAGGCCTGCTGTCGCTGCACTCCTTCTATAGCAAGGACATTCTTCCTCAGATAAGAACACCAGTACTGCACTCAATACTCCAGGTGTGGCCCCAACAACACCCTGTACAATTGCAGCAAAACATCCCAATCCCTATACTCAAATCCTCTTGCTATGAAGGCCAACATACCGTCTGCCTTCTTAATTGCCTGTCGGACTGGCTGGTATACATCTGAGCAGAAGGATTTGGCGCACTGGAAGATGATGGCATTCCTATTCACCTATTGCCCTCATCTGCTGAATGATAGAGACGGTTGCTGGAATTTTAGCCCAAGGCTCGTAGAATCCTCCCCGAGGCCAACAGGGAATGCCGTTCTTCGAGTTTCGCCCACCTCGGGCATTCTCTGTTGGCCTCAGGCGGGATTCTATGAGCCTCAGGCTGGCAAGGTGGTAAAATTCCAGCCTGTGGATTTGGAATTACATGTTCTCTACACTGGACAAGATCAGCAAGCTTCCTTCCGGGTGGTCATGACTGAACTAATCTGACAGATTAACGGTCACTTTTACTAATGTTAAACACAGTGAGCACGTGTTGGTATTTTAAACTGAAGTTGAATTCTGGAAGTGTCTTGTAATCACGGTGACTGCAAAGATGTGAAGAGTCTTGTCACTGACTGGACTTCACTTTGAGAGAATGGTTAAGTTCTCAGTGTTAATTCTGATTGGCCCAAGTTTCATAAGAACATAAGAAATAGGAGCAGGAGTAAGCCATCTAGCCCTTCGAGCCTGCCCCGCCATTCAATAAGATCATGGCTGATCTGTCGTGGCTCAGTTCCACCTTCCCGCCCTCTCCCCATAACCCTTAATCCCTTCTCTTATCAAAAACCCATCAACCCGCTTCTTAAAAATATTTAGCGAGGCAGCCTCCACCACTTCAACGGGCAGAGAATTCCAGAGATTCACCACCCTTTGAGTGAAGAAGTTCCTCCTCAACTCTGTTCTAAACCGCCTCCCCTTTATCTTGAGGCTGTGCCCCCTAGTCCTACTGTCTTTTTTGAGCGGGAAGAGTCTCTCCACCTCTATCCTATCCATCCCATTCATCATCTTATACGTCTCAATGAGATCTCCCCTCATTCTTCTAAACTCTAACGAGTACAAGCCTAGTTTATTCAGCCTCTCCTCATAGCTCAATCCCCTCATCTCTGGTATCAGCCTAGTAAACCTCCTCTGCACTCCCTCCAGGGCCAAAATATCCCCTAAGGGATTCTCAGTTTTCCACCAATCTGATAGTGACTATTGAACCATGTTTGCCTCAGTGTCGATCACATGACACAAAGTTGAGTGGGAAAGCCAACTGCATGGAGGACGCGGAAAGTCTGCAGAGAGATTTGGATAGGCTAAGTGAGTGGGCGAGGATCTGGCAGATGGAATACAATGTTGGCAAGTGTGAGGTTATCCACTTTGGGAGGAATAATAGTAACATTGACCATTGTTTAAATGGTGAAAAATTACAACATGCTACGGTGCAGAGGGACCTGGGGGTCCTTGTGCACGAATCACAAAAACCCAGTCTGCAAGTGCAGCAGGTGATCAAGAAGGCAACAGGAATGTTGGCCTTTATCGCGAGGGGGATGGAGTATAAAAGCAGGGAGGTCTTGCTGCAATTGTACAGGGTACTGGTGAGGCCGCAACTGGAGTACTGCATGCCATTTTGGTCCCCTTATTTGCGAAAGGACATATTGGCCTTGGAGGGAGTGCAGAGAAGGCTCACTAGGCTGATACCAGAGATGAGGGGGTTAGCTTATGAAGAGAGATTGAGTGGATTGGGCCTGTACTCGGTAGAGTTTAGAAGGCTGAGTAGAGATCTTATAGAGTCATACAAGATAATGAAGGGGCTAGACAGCGTAGAAGCAGAGAGATTATTTCCACTTAGAAAAGAAACAAGAACTAGAGGGCACAGCCTCAAAATAAGGGGGAGTCAATTTAGAACAGAGTTGAGGAGAAGCTTCTTCTCCCAGAGGGTAGTGAATCTCTGGAATTCTCTGCCCATAGAAGCAGTGGAGGCTACCTTGTTAGAACAAAGAACAAAGAACAAAGAAGAACACAGCACGGGAAACAGGCCCTTCGGCCCAACGAGCCCGCGCCGCCGTCCCATTGTCTCAGTGACCTATTCATGATTTTAATCTACGCCTACACATTGTTAAATGTGTTTAAGTCACAGGTAGATTTCTGACCAATAAGGGAATTAAGGGTTATGGGGAGAGAGCGGGTAAGTGGAACTGAACCACTATCAGATCAGCCTTGATCTTATTGAATGGCAGGGCAGGCTCGAGGGGCCAGATGGCCTACTCCTGCTCCTATTTCTTATATTCTAATGGTCATCACGCCAAGAGGCCAATGTCCTCCCTAACTCTCTGACTGAAGGCCGGCAGACACTTTCCCTATTGAATCCTTACAGTGCAGAAGGAGGCCATTTGGTGATGGCGTTTCTCAGATGGAGGTGGCTTGAATCTTCCTAGGGTCGAAGGTCACTCACTTTGTCCAAATTTTTGGATGCAGAAAAATGCCAGGAGTGGTTCCAGGGATATTCCCAAACACCCCAAAACAGTGGCCCTGAGTGCCTCACACTCTGCCACCCAACTGTTTGTGTTGGTGGTGTCAGAGATGGGCTACAGAGATCCATATATCCAGTATATTGTCAATTAGTGTGTTTCTGATTGGTCAGCATGGTGGGATTGTGATTGGTCAGTGTGATAGGATTCTGATTGGTCAGTGTGGTGGGATTCTGATTGGTCAGTGTGATAGGATTCTGATTGGTCAGTGTGGTGGGATTCTGATTGGTCAGTGTGATAGGATTCGGATTGGTCAGTGTGGTGGGATTCTGATTGGTCAGTGTGATAGGATTCTGATTGGTCAGTGTGATGGGATTCTGATTGGTCAGTGTCATAGGATTCTGATTGGTCAGTGTGGTGGGATTCTGATTGGTCAGTGTGATAGGATTCTGATTGGTCAGTGTGGTGGGATTCTGATTGGTCAGTGTGATAGGATTCTGATTGGTCAGTGTGGTGGGATTCTGATTGGTCAGTGTGATAGGATTCTGATTGGTCAGTGTGATGGGATTCTGATTGGTCAGTGGGATAGGATTCTGATTGGTCAGTGTGGTGGGATTCTGATTGGTCAGTGTAGCAAGTTTCTCATTGGTCAGTGTGGTGGGATTCTGATTGGTCAGTGTGATAGGATTCTGATTGGTCAGTGTGATGGGATTCTGATTGGTCAATATAGCATATTTCTGATTGGTCAGTGTGATGGGATTCTGATTGGTCAGTGTAGCAAGTTTCTGATTGGTCAGTGTGGTGGGATTCTGATTGGTCAGTGTGGTGGGATTCTGATTGGTCAGTGTGATGGGATTCTGATTGGTCAGTGTGATGGGATTCAGATTGGTCAGTGTGGCAGGTTTCTGATTGGTCAGTGTGGTAGGATTCTGATTGGTCAGTGTGGCAGGATTCTGATTGGTCAGTGTGATGAGATTCTGATTGGTCAGTGTGGTAGGATTCTGATTGGTCAGTGTAGCAGGATTCTGATTGGTCAGTGTGATGGGATTCTGATTGGTCAGTGTAGCAGGATTCTGATTGGTCAGTGTAGCAAGTTTCGGATTGGTCAGTGTGGTGGGATTCTGATTGGTCAGTGTAGCAGGATTCTGATTGATCAGTGTGATGGGATTCTGATTGGTCAGTGTGGTGGGATTCTGATTGGTCAGTGTGGTGGGATTCTGATTGGTCAGTGTGATGGGATTCAGACTGGTCAGTGTAGCAGGTTTATGATTGGTCAGTGTGATAGGATTCTGATTAGTCAGTGTGGCAGGATTCTGATTGGTCAGTGTGATGGGATTCTGATTGGTCAGTGTAGCAGGATTCTGATTGGTCAGTGTGATGGGATTCTGATTGGTCAGTGTGGTGGGATTCTGATTGGTCAGTGTGATAGGATTCTGATTGGTCAGTGTGATAGGATTCTGATTGGTCAGTGTGATGGGATTCTGATTGGTCAGTGTGGTGGGATTCTGATTGGTCAGTGTGATGGGATTCAGACTGGTCAGTGTGGCAGGTTTCTGATTGGTCAGTGTGATAGGATTCTGATTGGTCAGTGTGGCAGGATTCTGATTGGTCAGTGTGGCAGGATTCTGATTGGTCAGTGTGATGAGCTTCTGATTGGTCAGTGTGGTGAGCTTCTGATTGGACAATGTGGTGGGATTTAAAAACAAAGGGTGGCGTGGATAATTTGGGCCGAAGGGCCTGTTTCTATGCTGTAAACTGCTATGACTCCATGGACTTGAAATGTTCAATCTGTATCCCTCCTGAGTGTTTCCAGCTTCCCCCATTCCTGTTTCAAATTCCAACATCCGCAGTATTGCACTTGTTTCAATAAACACAGCATACCTGGAGTAAGATCCCACCCCCCGGCACCATCTGTGACTGGGCTTGTCGGAGTGAGTTTGGCCTATGGATGTGCAGGCAAACAAACAGACCTCCCACTTTCAAAAATCACACATGGTCGGTTAGTTTGTGTCAGCTCGGTTTCTGCGCTAGACATCGACGAGGTTCCAAAAGAAATCCTCATACTTTTGGATGTGCCAGGTTTTCAGATGCACGGATAAAGGATATACAACCTGATTGGCCAGTGACACGGATTGGACTGGCTAGCAGCAGGGTGGCACAGTGGTTAACTCTGCTGCCTCACAGCGCCAGTGACCCGGGTTCGAATCCGGGTCACTGTCTGCGTGGAGTTTGCATGTTCTCCCCATGTCTGCGTGAGTTTCCTCCAGAAACTCTGGTTTCCTCCCACAGTCCAAAGATGTGCAGGTTAGGTGGATTGGCTGCACTAAATTGTCCTTTGGTGTCCAAAGATGCGTAGGTAAGAGGGATTTTGCGGGGTACACGTGTAGAGTTTTGGGGACAGGACCGGGGGAAAAAGGGCCTGGGTAAGATACTCAGCCAGAGAGAGCTGACACACACTCAATGGACTGAATGGCCTCCTGCACTGTAAGGATTCTAAGTGTGAGGAGTTATGGGGACAGGCGGCAAGAAGGGTATTCTGGGTAAGATGGTCAGGGAGAGTTGGTGCAAACCCGATGGGCTGAATGGCCTCCTGCACTGTCGGGAATCTAAGTGTGAGGAGTTATGGGGACAGTCGGCGAGAAGGGGTCTGGGTAAGATGGTCAGAGAGAGTTGGCGCATACTCGATGGGCTGAATTTCCTCCTGCACTGTCGGGAATCTAAGTGTGAGGAGTTATGGGGACAGTTGGCGAGAAGGGGTCTGGGTAAGATGGTCAGAGAGAGTTGGCGCATACTCGATGGGCTGAATGGCCTCCTGCACTGTAGGGATTCGATGAGTTGAACTGCTGGGCCAAGGTGATTGGAACAAGTGGCTGACACCTTCCTCCTCACCCTCGTTACCCCCACACTGCACAAAGCAACATTAGAGCGACACAGTGGGTAATATCACTGCACATTTTATTTGCACTAAACGTCACATACACACATTTTCCAAAGGGGTTCACAGCCCCTTGCCCCGCCCTTCCCCTTATATATATATCTCTTTAAAACGACAGGTCTGTGCTTTTATCACGCTTGTTGTTCAAGTCTTTGCTGTACAGTTAAGTGTGATCACATGAAATGTGGTGACACGAGTAATTACTCAAAAAATTACACAGATAATTCACTTGAAATATACAATATGTACAGGCTTTTGGAATGTAGGTTCCGATTTTGCTATCATATCAAGCACGACACACAAAAAAAAAATATTCACATATAAGTTTAAAATATCTTTTAAAGTGATTTTTTTTTTTCTGTTTTAAACCTTCTCGAAGGCATAAAGAATGTACACCAGGCAGGTACAATTCAATTAATGCTAAACAGTACTATAATTAAAACTCACCAAGTAAGCACTTCATTTATAATGAGTACAGGAACAGTCGGAATTAAAAATTTCATTCATATGAGTACATCATATCCATTCTTCAGTTTTTAACCTTTTCTCTTTTTAAGTGCATAATCACAATACGTCTTTTTTTTCTTTAAAAAAAAATTATATATATATATAAAAAAAGGAGAGGGCATTACCACCTGACACACCCCGATTTTTTACAATTAGAGATTAAATGACCCTTCTTAAAAAAAAAATGAACACCTGTCATTTCCTTTCCGTTTCGTTCTGCGCCGGGGCTGGGAGTCGGGGGTTTTCCAGCCGTTCTCGCCGGTGGAATCTTCCGGACCCGTCGCGCGCCCCCCGCCCCCCGGCGGGGGACTTAGGGGTGCCTAGAACGGGAAACCCCTGCGAAGGGTGGCGAAGGACTGAAAGGCCCGGCCTCCACCAACGCCACTGCCACCGTGAGGCAGTGGGGGGGAGGAGGTGGGGTGCGAAATTCCCGCCTGGTTGTGGGGGTGGGGGGGGGGATTGTTGGGAACCACTGTTGGGATTCAGCAAGGGGGGGGGGGGCAGGAGGGGAGACAGAGTGGGGAGGAGGCTAAACTGCGAAGGGATCAGCTGTGCGGTGGGACGTGTAGGGGGGATGAGGATCGATTAATGCTCAAATAACCCGACCTTCAACAACCGAGGCGGGGTCGGGGGGGGGAGGGGGGGGGCACCGATGTTCAGGGAGAGGAGTGCCGGGCTGGGGTGGGGAGGGGGGGTGTGGGGGGGGGGGGAAGGTGGGCAGGGGAGAGAGGGGGAGGCTCGGGTCAGGTTCCAGGAGGTCGAACGCCCCGAGCTCTCCTTCCGAGTCTTGGCCCTGCTGCCGAGGTGGGGCCCCCGGCGAGGGAACGGACAGTGAGTTCGATTTTGGGATTGTCTGACGGAGAGCAGCGGACACACGGCGGCAACTTGAAGGGCAGCTTTGCAAACAGGCCTCCCGTCAACCCTTCGGACTTCAGGGAGGCGCCAGAGACGGAGAGGAGGAAGAGAGAGGGCTGGGCAAGGAAGAAAGAATTCACCAAGATGGTCCTCATTCAATTCTTTCTTTGCAGGGAGTGGCCCAACTTCTCCACCCAACATCCACAACGTTCTCAGCGCCCGTTGCTGAAACGGGAACCGAAGGACAGTTCGCACGATGGTTGGGTCTTTTGACAGTACAGGGGACTGGTTGCGTTGGCAGTGCCCACCCCTCGAAATCTCAGCAGCAAGAAATTTACAGCATACAAATCTTTATCCCTAATGTCCTCAAAACAAACCCCATGCTGCATGTAAAGAGTTGTCTATAATGAGAGGGAGACACAAAAAAAAAACCTCTACAAGTTATAAAACAAAACGTAATAAATATTAGTATCACATTGCTGTACACAAGAGTAGTTCACCTGTATAAAAATACATTTTTAGTGCAACCTCACATATATAACGATGTTCCGCCCCCTGCACCCCACCCATAAAAATAAACCGTTCCAATTAAATTCACATCATTCAACACAAACTCCCATCCCACCCACCCCCCCCCCCCCCCCCCCCCGCCGAAATAAACCCAACAAGTGCTCTGAGGAGAGAAAGAAAAGAAACCAGGACAAGTATTAAGCAGGTGCGTGAGTTCTAAAATTTGTACAAACCCTCTTCTCTTCCCCGTGACGCGTACAAGAGTCCGAGCGACGGAGAGAAAAAAAGAGGGGGGGGGGGAAAAAAAAAGGCACAAAACATCTGCCACGTTTCGGAAAATGAAATAAAGTACTTGAACTTGGACGACAAAGGTAAAGTCTGCGAGTTGATTTTGGTCAGGGTTTATTATTTTCAAAGTTACAAATAGAAAATATCTCCATATATTTTGTATTTTAAGTCTTGACCAACGACAGACAAAGGTTGCAGCAGCCGGCATGCCCCTTACCCGCCCCCCCCCACCCCACACCACCCCCCCCACATTCCCCCCCCAACCCACCCCCCCCCAACCCCCTCCCCAAACCCCTTTGCCTTCGCTGGGAACCCAGCTGCAAGGCCATTTTGTAGTCTGTCTTATTGCCCGGTTGGTTTTGGCTCGTTCAGCCTCTCCCGTGTTGGCATCTAAGGCTTCTCGCCAAGGCGGGTCGTCGGGGCACAGGTCGTTCGTTACCCCTGGTGCCCAAAGCCGGGCAGCCGATGTTCCTCTGGGCGGGTGGGTTGCAGCCCGCTGAAGTGCTCCGCGCCCGGCAGCTCGGGGCCGCTCTGCCCGTCCGCGGTGCTGTCCCGGCGCCGCCCGCCATCGGAGGCCTTCATGGTCTCGGCCAGTCGGGACCGGGCGATCACCGCCCTGGCGGGGGGCGGGCCTGTCTCGGGGCGGGGCTGCAGCGTCCGGTGTTCCCGCTGCCCCTCAAAGACCCGGGCGTACCCTTCCCCTCCCGCTGTCCGGCTCCCCTCCGCTCCTGGGGGGGCCATCCCGAAAGGGTCTAGGGGGCTGGTCGGCCGCGGAGGGGACACGGCCATGGGGGACGCCATTTGTGCGTCCTCGGACTTGGAGAAGATGTCCATCTCCTTGATGCTCTCGATGACGCAGTGCGTGGCCTCGTCAATAATGCTCCTCTCCCTTTGCCTCACTTGCAGAGGGAGCGGAGGTGCCGGGAGCAGCCCCGGGAACGCTGCTGCCCCCGAGTGGACCATCTGAATGCCTCCGATCGGTATCATTTGGTACGGGGCCCGCACTTGTTGCTGCGAGTGCAGAGGAAGGTGGCTGAAGAGACAACCTTGCTGCCCCTCGGAAAACATTGGCCGGCCTGGTTCTCCTGGGTCACTCTCACAAGCAGCGTACGCTGGCCAGGGCACCATCCTGCTGTTATCGTACGAATTCAGGTGAGATTGTCTCTGTATAACACACACACACACACACACAAAAGAACAAACAAACAAAAAAATAAATCATGGAAAGGCGACATGGAACAGAGTCAGAGCCTCGTTTGTTCATTTCGTACAACGTCCCGTTTCACTTTGCATCTGTCTTCGCTCGAGATTCTTCCCACTTGGAAAGGAAACCAGAACTAGGGGGCACAGCCTCAAAATAAGATGGTGGGGGGGGGGGGGGGGGGTGGGGGGGGGGTGCAGTTTAGAACAGAGTTGAGGAGGAACTTCTTCAACCAAAGGGTGGTGAATCTCTGGAATTCTCTGCCCGTTGAAGTGGTGGAGGCTGCCTCGTTGATTATGTTTAAGTCACGGGTTTCTGATAGACCGGGAAATTAACGGAGCAGGCGGGAAAGTGGAACCGATCCACTTCAGATCAGCATGATCTTATTGAATGGCGGGGCAGGCTCGAAGGGCCAGATGGCCTACTCCTGCTCCTATTTCTTATGTTCTTATGTTTTTCGCCCATAACCCAGGAAATCATTCTCATCCCTGCATTGCTTGGGGAGTAATCCCCTTGACGAGTTATGCTTCAACTCAGTGATAAATCAATCAACTTTGATCGAGTGGGATAAAGTAGGTGAGGGAGGTTTGTGAGGAGCCAGGGAGATGGTGGACTATCTATCCAGGGGCCAGAGCTAATGTTCTGGGTTCAAATCACAGCAGCTGGGGAAATCTAAATTCCATTCATAAATCATTGTAAGGTTTATTTATTAGTGTTACAAGTAGACTTATATTAACACTGCAATGAAGTTATTGTGAAAATCCCCAAGTTGTCACACTTGTTCAATACACTGAAGGAGATTTAGGCATGTTTTTACATAAGAACATAAGAAATAGGAGCAGGAGTAGGCCAACTAGCCCTTCGAGCCTGCCCCGCCATTCAATAAGATCATGGCTGATCTGAAGTGGATGAGTTCCACTTTCCCGCTTTGTTCCCCTAACCCTTAATTCCCTTGTCTGTCAGAAACCTATCTACCCCTGACTTAAGTATATTCAGCGAGGCAGCCTCCACCACTTCAACGGGCAGAGAATTCCAGAGACTCACCACCCTTTGAGTGAAGAAGTTCCTCCTCAACTCCATTCTAAACCGCCCCCCCTTTATCTTGAGGCTGTGTCCCCTAGTCCTACTGTCCTTTCTGAGCGGGAAGAGTCTCTCCACCTCTATCCTATCCATCCCATTCATCATCTTATACGTCTCAATGAGATCTCCCCTCATTCTTCTAAACTCTAACGAGTACAAGCCTAGTTTATTCAGCCTCTCCTCATAGCTCAACTCTCTCAACTCCGGCATCAGCCTAGTAAACCTCCTCTGCACTCCCTCCAAGGCCAAAATATCCTTGCATAAGAACGGTGACCAAAATTGCACACAGTACTCCAGCTGCGGCCTCACCAATGCCCTATACAGCCGCAGCAAGACCTCCCTACTTTTATATTCAATCCCCCTCGCTATGAAGGCCAGCATCCCATTTGCCTTCCTGACCACCTGCTGCACCTGCAAGCTGGGTTTTTGCGACTCATGCACAAGGACCCCGAGGTCCCTCTGCACCGTCGCCTGCTGCAGCTTTTCGCCACGTAAGTAATAATCCTTCCTACCATCCTTCCTACCAAAGTGGACCACCTCGCACTTGCCAACATTAAATTCCATTTGCCATTTCCTGGCCCATTCGCCCAGCCTATCTAGATCCTTCTGCAGACTCTCCACACCCTCCTCACAATTTGTCTTTCCCCCAATCTTGGTGTCATCAGCAAATTTCTTGGACTGTGGGAGGAAACTGGAGCACCCGGAGGAAACCCACGCATACACAGGGACAACGTGCACAGACAGACATACACAGACAGCGAGCCAAGCCAGGAATCAAACCCTGGCACTGTGAAGGACTAGTGCTTCACAGTGGTGGGCTGCTCTTGGATATTGCTTCGGGAGTTGCCTACTGCTTCATGTCGTTGGTGTGCGTAAACTGGACCATCTCGAGGGCATCATGACAGCTCAGAGACTATCTCTGTTGCTGTGCGGACACATGGATTTGGGCCTGTGTCCGTGGGAGTTTGCGCGTTCTCCCCATGGTTGCGTGGGTTTCCTCCGGGTGCTCCGGTTTCCTCCCACATCCCAAAAATGTGCTTTTAGGCTGATTGATTGGGTAACAAATTGTCCCTATATTGGACCTCCCTGATCCTCGCACATTAGGCATAGACTAAAATCATGAATAGGTCACTGAGACAATGGGACGGCGGCGCGGGCTAGTTGGGCCGAAGGGCCTGTTTCCCGTGCTGTGTTGTTCTTTGTTCTTTGCTAACCACTGTGCCAGCACGAAAGCTTGTCTCAGCGACAATTTTCGATTATCATAAAAACCCATCTGATTCACTAATGTCCTTTAGGAAAGGAAATCTGCACCCTTACCCATCTGACCTACGTGTGACTCCAGACCCACAGCGATGCAGTTAACTCTTAACTGCCCTTTGAAAATAGCCGAGTGAGACACTCAATTCAAAGAGCTATTAGGAATATGCAACAAATGCTGACCCTTCGCCAGGGATGCCCACATCCTATGAAAGAACAAAATAACTTTGGGCTGAATGGCCTGTTTGTGATATCCCTCAGCACAAGGCAATGAGGAATCAGAGTGTGGAATGCCTGACTGTTCTGAGGAGGTCAAGGCCAATGATATTGGCCACATCAAAGGGAACTAGTTAAGCACACGGGGAAAGGAGTGAATGTCACCATCATAGAACCCAGAAAGAGGCCCTTCAGCCCATCGAGTCTGCACCAAACACAATCCCACCCAGGCCCACCCCTACATATTATACCCACTAATCCCTCTAACCTACACATCCCTAGACACTCAGGGGCAATTTCTTTGCACGGCCAATCAACCTAACCCGCACATCTTTGGACTGTGGGAGGAAACCGGAGTATCCGGAGGAAACCCACGCAGACACGAGGAGAATGTGCAAACTCTACACAGACAGTGACCCGAGCCGGGAATCGAACCCAGGACCCTGGAGCTGTGAAGCAGCAGTGCTAACCCACTGTGCTGCCCTAATGTCTACGACGATTGGGTGAGATAAAGTTGGTTGGGCGGAGGCCCCAGGGATGGACACCAGCATTGACCAGTTGGGTCAAATGGATCTATCTAACAACATGGATGCAAATTTATTTACAATGTCTCTTTTTGTTATTGTGGCGTTGGGAAACGTGGTGATCTTATGGAGCTGCTACTTATCTCAAATCAGGATGTGGAGATGCCGGCGTTGGACTGGGGTCAACACAATAAGAAGTCTCACAACACCAGGTTAAAGTCCACCAGGTTTAATTGGAGTCACAAGCTTTTGAAGGAACAATGCTCTGAAAGCTCGTGATTCCAAATAAACATGGTGGACTTTAACCTGGTGTTGTGAGACTAGTTACTATCTCAAACTAGGCAGGAACAGCAGGTCAGAATGTGTTGCCTATCTCTAATTGCCCTTGAACTCAATGGCATGCTGGGACACTGTTAAAGGCGCTTTCTTAATACCCAGGTGTGCTGTAGATCATTGTAAAGTACAATTTGTCTCTCCCACGTGTCTTGAAGGTATGAATTTATTTTTCCCGAAGTCTTCACGGCGGTGTGTGTACTCACCAAACTCATGTCCGCATGCTGCATGTATTGGCCCGTCATATAGCCGCTTTGGAATGACCCCCTCCTGGGCGAGGTTGCTCTCATTAATGGCATGTGCCTCCTCTCTCTGTAGTCCCTTCTCGGAGACAGTTCCCTCCTCGGGGAGAGGTCTTTCACAGGGGACAGCTGCCGCGGCGACGGTATCTCTCCCCTCGGATGGAAGTGCCTCCGGGGCGACGCGTCCCTCCTCGGGGACATCTCGCTCAGGTAGGTCTCCCTCTTTGGCGACCGGTGCCGTATCGGTGAAATCTCCCTTCGAGGGGACAGGTGTCTCCTGGGCGAAAGGTCCCTCCTCGGAGACAAGTACCTCTGCGAGGTGGGTGACGCCTCTCTCCCCGGGGAGCTGTCGTAGCCGGGTGACGGTTGAGTGCTGGAGCCTGTATCCCCCGAGGGGGACATTTCCCTGGAGCTGTCGTCCCTGGAAGACGCGTCGTCTGTTCGCGGTAGCCAGACGTTAGTCGAAGTCAGGGGTATGTCCAGTCTATCCTTGTACTCGACTGACTCTGCCACTCTATTCCGCACACTCCTCTGATAATCCGTGAGTGGAGTCCCTGCGTGAGAATAACTGGGCGGCACCAGCGGGGTTACTTGGATGCGGGGTAGTGTCACCAAGTAACTAATGAGGGAAGACTGGTTGTTTGAATGTGAAACATCAAAGGCTGAGGGCGAGGCGATGCTAAAGTTAACGGAAGATGGTTTGGAGCTGTGTGGTAGTGGGCTGGTACTTCGCCACCTTGTGGTTGGAGTGCTATCGCCTTGTCGGTCTTCATCCTCATCATCCTCATCATCATCATCTTCATCTCCCTCCTCCTCCGCTCCGTCTGATTCTTCGGGATCTGAGAACTGGTGCCGGACTGGGACATCGCTCAACGCATCCTTCTCAATCTCATCGGTAATTCCTGAAAGAGAAGAGTAAATTAGTGCGTGGGGAATGGGGTCTCAGTAGGTCAAGAACATAAGAAATAGGAGCAGGAGTAGGTCATCTGGCCCTTCGAGCCTGCCCCGCCATTCAATAAGATCTGTCGTGGCTCAGTTCCACCTTCCCGCCCTCTCCCCATAACCCTTAATCCCCTCTCTTATCAAAAACCCACCAACCCGCTTCTTGAAAATATTTAGCGAGGCAGCCTCCACCACTTCAACGGGTAGAGAATTCCAGAGATTCACCACCCTTTGAGTGAAGAAGTTCCTCCTCAACTCCGTTCTAAAACGCCCCCCCTTTATCTTGAGGCTGTGCCCCCTAGTCCTACTGTCTTTTTTGAGTGGGAAGAGTCTCTCCACCTCTATCCTATCCATCCCATTCATCATCTTATACGTCTCAATGTCCTTGCGTAATGAGGGTTTCGGCATCAGTTCCCCAGCGAACCCCAACATTAATTACTGGATTCTCACACTCTCCTAACTTTACAGATTCAGCTCAGAATTTGATATGCGTTCAAAGTCTCTCATCATGATCCTTAATCGGATAGAAGTGCTGCACTTTGTCCAACTAAAGGAAAGCTGGATTAGGCCATTCAGCCCCTCAAACCTATCCGCTCTTCAATCAGACGATAGTTGACCGGTATCACTTTGATCCCAACATCTTTATTATGCTTACACAAACCCATCTGTATCAATACTGTTGACGTGTTCTATTGACTCCCACTCCCTTCCAGTTTTTCACAACTCTTCAGCCGGGATTTTCCGCCTTCTCTGGCAGGATTTCCCGTGGTGGGTTTGGCGAGCCATTGGCCACTGGCTGGATCTTCTGGTCCTGCCAATGCCTACGGGCTTTCGCATGGATTGCCCACCGCACTGCCATGGAACCCATCCACCAGGGATCTCTCCACCAGGGATCTCTCCACCAGGGATCTCTCCACCAGGGATCTCTCCACCAGGGATCACTCCACCAGGGATCTCTCCACCAGGGATCACTCCACCAGG
Source organism: Prionace glauca (assembly GCA_037974335.1). NCBI lineage: Eukaryota > Metazoa > Chordata > Chondrichthyes > Carcharhiniformes > Carcharhinidae > Prionace > Prionace glauca. The sequence continues at coordinate 96,212,916 of CM075732.1, forward strand.
GATCTGTCCACCAGGGATCTCTCCACCAGGGATCTCTCCACCAGGGATCTCTCCACCAGGGATCTCTCCACCAGGGATCTCTCCACCAGGGAAACTCAACCAGGTAACACACCAGGGTTGGCAATCAGAGGACGCAGATCATTTGTTAAGCAACTGGAAGTGGATAGGGGATACAAGGGGTTTTTATTTGATCACAGCGAGTTGTGTGAACGTATGAACTCGGAGCAGGAGTAGGTCATCTGACCCCCCTGCTCCACTATTCAATAAGATCGTGACTGTTCTTTCATGGACTCAGCTCCACTTACCCGCCCGCTCATCAGAACCCTTAATTCCTTTACTGTTCAAAAATTTATCTATCCTTGCCTTAAAAAATTCAATGAGGTAACCTCAAGTGCTTCACTGGGCAGGGAATTCACAACCCTTTGGGTGAAAAAGTTCCTCTTCAACTCAGACCTAAATCTTTGTCCCCTCGTTCTGAGGCCAGGCTCCCTCATTCTCGTTTCACCCACCAGTGGAAACAACCTCCCTGCTTCGATCTTATCTATTCCCTTCGTAATCTTATATGTTTCAATATTCAAGAGGCAGCTGGATACAGCACTTGGGGTGAATGGGATCAAAGGGAGAAAGCAGGATTAGGCCATTGAGTTGGAGGATCAGCCATGATCGTAATGAATAGTGGGGCAGGCTCGAAGGGCCAAATGGCCTCCTCCTGCTCCTACCTTGTAGGCTTCTGTGAGGTCGCTCCTCACTCTTCCGAATTCCAATGAGCATAGGCCCAGTTTACTCAGTCACTCCTCACAGGCCAACCCTCTCAACTCCTGAATCAACCCAGTGACTCTCCTGCGACCTGGGGGTACGTTGAATGAAAGGGTGGCAGCTGCAGATTCAATGGTGGCTACCAAAAGCAGGGATTGTGGGGATAGGGCCGAGGTCTAATTGGCTATCCTCCTTAAAGAGCTAGCACTGGCAGGATGGGCCAAAGGGCCCCCTTATGAAGAGATGATGAAATGAGGAAGAGCTTTCTAACTTGCCTGCTTCCTCTGTGTCCGTGTTATACGTGCAGGTCACCGCGATGCCCAGCTCCAGGCATTTCTTGGTGTGAGCCTTTGACTTCATATGCTTTGTCAGGTTTCCTGGAATGAAGAGGCAAAATGGCAAAGGTGAGCATCCCGAGATAATTAGCCTGCAAAAGCAGTCAATTTTTTTTAGAACCCTACAGTGCAGAAACAGGCCCTTCGGCCCATCGAGTCTGCACCGAACACAATCCCACCCAGACCCTATCCCCATATCCCTACACATTTTACCTGCTAATCCCTCTAACCTACACATCCCAGGACACTAAGGGGCAATTTTAGCATAGCCAATGAACCTAACCCGCACATCTTTGGACTGTGGGAGGAAACCGGAGCACCCGGAGAAAACCCACGCAGACACGAGGAGAATGTGCAAACTCCACACAGGCAGTGACCCGAGCCGGGAATCGAACCCAGGACCCTGGAGCTGTGAAGCAGCAGTGCTAACCCACTGTGCTACCGTGCCGCCCCAAGGTTGACAATGTCTCTATTTATTACATCCAACAGGCCCACAGCATCCTACACTTCACCCTGCAACTGACAAGAGTGACTCATCCATCTTCCGCCTCACCACAGTGAGGTATCGGAGCCCGCAAACTAATTCTTGTTTCAAAAGACTGCCAATGGATCCATTACTTCACTAGTAGCCTGTTAATTTGGCTCGGTGGCACAGTGGTTAGCACTGCTGCCTCGCAGCACCAAGGAGCCGGGTTCAATTCCCGGCTCGGGTCACTGTCTGTGAGGAGTTTGCACATTCTCCCCGTGTCTGCCCCGTGGGTTTCCTCCCCCAGTCCGAAAGACGTGCCGGTTTAGGTACACTGACCCGAACAGGCACCGGAGTGTGGCGACAGTAACTTCATGGCAGTGTTAATGTAAGCCTTCTTTGTGAAACCAGTAAATAAACTTTAATTCACCACAATGCAAGTCATTATGCTCCCACGATCGGGCCTGCTGCTGTTGGGAGCGATCTGGTCAGTTTGCACAATTGAACTGTGTTGAGACTGTTCAATGGGGTGGCACGGTGGCACCGTGGTTAGCCCCACTCCTCGCGGCGCCAGGGAACCTAAGCTGATTCCTGGCCTCGGGTCACTGTCTGCGTGGAGTTTGCACATTCTCCCCGTGCCTGCGTGGGTTTTCCTCCCGCCCTCCAAAGATGTGCGGGTTAGGTGGATCGGCCAGGATAAATTGCCCCTTAGTGTCAAGGGGACGAGCTCGGGTAAATGCATGGGGTTATGGGAATAGGGGGTGGGTGGGATTGTGGCCAGTATAGACTCAATAGGCCGAATGGCCTTCTTCTGCACTGATGAAGATGTCCATGGAGTGGTTCTGTAAAGTAACTGACTCTGGAAAAGCTGTAAAAAGTCTGACAACACCAGGTTTTAGTCCAATCTATTTATTTGATAATATACTCACAAGCTTTTGAGGTTAGTCCCTTCGTCAGGTGAATGGAGAGTTCTGGCCTCAGACAGAGCATATAAAGCACAGACAGTTTAGAGATTGCTGATTAGAATGCGAATCCTTACACCTAACCTGCTGTTCAAGTCTTAAAGTGGCTGATAATGTGAGTGGAAGGAGCACTGATCACAGTTTAAAGAGACAGCGCAGAGTCGCTGAACAGAGACTGATAGCCAAGTTCCGCACACATGAGGACGGTCTCAACAGGGATCTTGGGTTCATGTCGCACTATCTGTAACCCCCGTGACTTGCCTGGGTTTGCAAAACCTCATTTACTGTACTGTCTGGAGACAATATACATCTCTTTAACCTGTGATCAGTGCTCCTTCCACTCACATTATCAGCCACTTTCAGACTTGAACAGTAGGTTAGGTGTAAGGATTCGCATTCTAATCAGTAATCTCTAAACTGTCTGTGCTTTATATGCTCTGTCTGAGGCCAGAACTCTCCATTCACCTGACAAAGGGGCTAACCCCGAAAGCTTGTGAGTATATTATCAAATAAATAGGTTGGACTAAAACCTGGTGTTGTCAGACTTTTTACTGTGTTTACGCCAGTCCAACGCCGGCATACCCACATCATGGAAAAGCTGCCACTGTCCTTGCTCTTATTGAGCAGACAATAAATAAAGCATTTGGCAGACAATTTAAATCCACAAACGGCCACTAAAGACATGATAAGTTGACTGGTTTGTTTCGTCTTGTCCCTCTCTCATCAGTGATCATTCGCAGAGTAATCCCGGCTAGGCCAATAGGAAAAAAAAATCATTCTGCCACGGAATCTTTAATAACCATCACCATGCAGTCGTTTTTACTCATTCATGGGACATGGGCATCGCTGGTTGGCACTTACTGCCCATCCCTTATTGCCCGAGGACAGTTGAGAGTCCTACCACATTAAGAACATAAGAACATAAGAAATAGGAGCAGGAGTAGGCCATCTGGCCCTTCGAGCCTGCCCCGCCATTCAATAAGATCATGGCTGATCTGTCGTGGCTCAGTTCCACCTTCCCGCCCTCTCCCCATAACCCTTAATCCCCTCGCTTATCAAAAACCCATCAACCCGCTTCTTAAAAATATTTAGCAAGGCAGCCTCCACCACTTCAACGGCCAGAGATTCACCACCCTTTGAGTGAAGAAGTTCCTCCTCAACTCTGTTCTAAACCGCCTCCCCTTTATCTTGAGGCTGTGCCCCCTAGTCCTACTGTCTTTTTTGAGCTACATTGCTGTGGTTCTAGAATGACATGTAGGCCAGACCAGGTAAGGATGGCAGATTTCCTTCCCTAAAGGACATAAGTGAACCAGATGGGTTTTTCCTGACAATTGTTTCATGGTCATCAGTAGATTCTTAATTCCAGATACTTTTTCATTGAATTCAAATTCCCCCATCTGCCGTGGACGGGATTCGAACCCAGGTCCCCAGAACATTAGCCGAGTTTCTGGATTAAAAGTCCAGCGATAATACCACTCGGCCATTGGAGCCTTGCTAAACATGAGATGCTATTTCCAAGGCGTTACAGAGGATACAGGGTACAGAAACAGGCCATTCGTCCCACCCAATCCATGCTGGTGCTAACCCTCCACGCCCAGTCATCTAAACCTATCGGCCATCCTCCCTTTCCTTCTCCCTCATTAGAAGTGGTTTTGATTGGGTGCTGAGGGTGTGTTTCCCTCTCTTGGGAAAAGCGTAACTGGATACATTCTTAGATATCAGTGTAACACAACCACCAAGAAATCCGATCAGGAATTCAGCAGAACCCTCTGTACTTAGAAAGTGATGAGATTGTGGAATTTGCCACCACGGGGAGTGGTTGAAGTGAATCATGTCGACACTTCTAAGGAGTAGCTGGAGAGAGCGGCAGAATGGCACAGTGGTTAGCACTGCTGCCTCACAGCACCAGGGACCCAGGTTCGATTCCCGACCTTGGGTCACTGCGTGTTGAGGTTGTACATTCTCTCCACGTCTACGTGGGTGTACTCCGGTTTCCTCCCGCGCTCCAAAAATGTGATGGTGGATCAGCCATGCTAAATTGCCCCTTAGCGCCAGGGGGATTAGCTAGGGTAAATACATAAGAACATAAGAAATAGGAGCAGGAGTAGGCCATCTGGTCCTTCGAGCCTGCCCCGCCATTCAATAAGATCATGGCTGATCTGTCGTGGCTCAGCTCCACCTTCCCACCCTCTCCCCATAACCCTTAATCCCTTCTCTTATCAAAAACCCATCAACCCGTTTCTTAAAAATATTTAGCGAGGCAGCCTCCACCACTTCAACGGGCAGAGAATTCCAGAGATTCACCACCCTTTGAGCGAAGAAGTTCCTCCTCAACTCTGTTCTAAACCGCCTCCCCTTTACCTTGAGGCTGTGCCCCCTAGTCCTACTGTCTTTTTTGAGCGGGAAGAGTCTCTCCACCTCTATCCTATCCATCCCATTCATCATCTTATACGTCTCAATGAGATCTCCCCTCATTCTTCTAAACTCTAACGAGTACAAGCCTAGTTTATTCAGCCTCTCCTCATAGCTCAATCCCCTCAACTCCGGTATCAGCCGAGTAAACCTCCTCTGTACTCCCTCCAGGGCCAAAATATCCTTGCGCAGGTGCGGCGCCCAAAACTGCACACAGTACTCCAGCTGCGGCCTCACCAATGCCCTATACAGCTGCAGGACTTGGAGATAGGACTTGGGTGGGATTGTGGTCGGTGCAGACTCAATGGGCCAAATGGCCTCCTTCTACACCGTAGGGGTTCTAGGTGGATGAGGGAGAAGTCTGCAGAGGGTTACCATGGCAGATTTCAATGCGGGAAGATGGCAGGAGGCTGGAATGGAGTGTGGAGGGGCCAGTTATGTGATTCTATAATCTGTTGTACAATCTCCTCTGAAGGATGGAAGCTTAGGGCTTTTTGGTGTTATGGAACTAAAGCAGGTAGATGGACTTGCAGATCAACCGTGATAATAACATAAAAAGTGGGGGCGAGAGGAGGCCATTCAGCCCCTTGAGTTGCTAGCATCATATGGTGCATCGTTCAGAATGGGCTTGAATGGCCTCCTGCTATCCCGATATTTCCACTTAACTTTCCATAGAAACCCGGCAGTGCAGAAGGAGGCCATTCAGCCCATCGAGTCTGCACCGATCCCAATCCCACTCAGGCCCTATCCCCGCAATCCCGCGTACTGTCCCTGCTGATCCCGCTAATCTACGCATCCCAGGATGCTAAGGGACAATTCCACGCGGCCAATCCACCTAACCCGCGCATCTTTTGCAACGTGGGAAGGAAACCGGAGCACCCGGAGGAAACCCACGCAGACACGGGGGGAACGTGCAAACTCCACGCACACGGTGACCCGAGCCGGGGAATCGAACCCAGATCCCCTGGACCTGTGAGGCAACAGTGCTAGGCACTGTGCCACCGCGATCTGGGAAACGAGACAGGCGTGGCGCCACGTCACACCGCGAGCCCGCTCGGTGAAGGGTGGGTGCCCCAATCATCCTGTCCTAGAACATAGAACATAGAACGTTACAGCACAAACAGGCCCTACGGCCCTCGAGTTGCGCCGATCACATCAACCCCACCAATCTATAGACCTATCTATAACCCCCCAATCCCATTAAACCCCATATTTGTTTATTTGTGAGCTCTCAACACAAGAGGGGGTGTTTATATATTTTTTTGATTCTGAGAAGTGAGCAGGCGACAAGACTGCTTGCTTCTGTGAGTGAGAACTGGGCAACAGCTCTGCCCCACACACCCCCCCACCCTACCTCCGCACCTCCCCACCAACCCTCCCTCACCGGGCTCCGCGACAGAGGCAAAGCTCACCTTTTGTTTTGAAAGCAAAATTGCAGAACTTGCACATGAAGGGTCGCAGGTCAGTGTGGGTTCGGATATGTTTCTTCAGCATGCTGGGCTTTTTACAGCGAATCCCGCACTCCTCGCAAATATACTTTCCTCTACCCCGTCCCCTCACATAGACATACTCCTCGTTCGACTTATACCTGTAAAAGCAAAGGAAGAGTTTAGAAATCTGGTGCAGCAAAAAAAAAAAAGTTTGGTAGAGGCGACACATATTCAATCCTGGGACATGGATGTTATCGGCTGGCCAACATTTATTGCCCTTCCCTGGCTGCCCTTGTTCAGAGGGCAGTTGAGAGGGATGGATAGGATAGAGGTGGAGAGACTCTTCCCGCTCAAAAAAGACAGTAGGACTAGGGGGCACAGCCTCAAGATAAAGGGGGGGCGGTTTAGAACGGAGTTGAGGAGGAACTTCTTCACTCAAAGGGTGGTGAATCTCTGGAATTCTCTGCCCGTTGAAGTGGTGGAGGCTGCCTCGCTAAATATTTTTAAGAAGCGGGTTGATGGGTTTTTGATAAGAGAAGGGATTAAGGGTTATGGGGAGAGGGCGGGAAGGTGGAACTGAGCAGCGACAGATCAGCCATGATCTTATTGAATGGCGGGGCAGGCTCGAAGGGCTAGATGACCTACTCCTGCTCCTATTTCTTATGTTCTTATGCTGCTCAACTTAACTAAAATGCCCTACCCTTCTGGGGATCTATCCTTTATTCCCATCCTATTCATGTACTTGTCCAGACGCCCCTTAAAAGTCACTACTGTTTCTGCTTCCATTACCTCCCCCGGCAATGAGTTCCAGGCACCCACACACAGTGAGCACGTGAAATATTTTATTTCAGGTACTCTTCATTGGATTCAAATTCCACCATCTGCTGTGGCGGGATTCGAAGGCGGGTCCCCAGAGCATGAGCTGAGTTTGACAGTCTGAGCAATAAAACCATTGGGCCATCGTTTCCCCCATCCAGTATGTACATACGGCCGAACTGCTCCAGAAGCCTAACTGATCAGGCTGGAGGCTCTCTAGACACACTGGGCTATCTTTTTGATTTGTACCTTATCCTGCCTGCGATCAGGTGCGCAAAGCAGGATCCAACCCCTCCATCTTGAGGGTTGGGGAACCTCATGGACACCCCCCCCCCACCACCCCCCCCCCCCCCCCCCCCCCCCCCCCCCGAAAGGGGGCCGAACTGTCTGGCCGCGGGGAAAAGGGTTGAGGGAGTGAGACTGATTTGCGTCGCTGTCTCAAGGTGCCGGCACCGGGGCAGACGGACTGAATGGCCTCTTCCTTTGCCACATGATTCCAGCCCGGCCGCGTTCTGGCATCCGGCTACCCGGACGGGAAATGGGATCAGGCTTGAGGCTGGTTTCGCCGATGGGAACCAGTTACAGGGATGTCACCTCAGAGCACCGCGCTCGGGCCTAGTCACCTGCTGACAAGTTTCAAGCCCTTGCTAAATTGGTCCAGCATTCTCATCCCTCCCACAAATTCACCAAAGGCGCAGCAGACTGCAGCTAACTTTTCTTATCCCTTGTTTGGGAAGTGAGATAAGCTGAAAACGTCATATTTGTTCAATGAAAGAATTTAGTCAGACAAGATAAACGCCAACGCATTGTGAAAGCAGTTCGCTTCCCATGGCAACCTGAGCTGTTCCGTAACCCATAGCAACTGGAGACATTCACTCTATACCCATGGCAACCGGAGCCACTCACTATCCACATTAACCAGAAACATGTGCTCACCGCACCCCCTCGCCATAGCAACCCGATTCTGAAAGACAGCAAACTTTAACAGAGGCGGTGACGGGGTGACACGGAATTAATTTAGTTGCGTCGGAGGTGCTACACGAGGATGAATTTGTTGTTGTTGTTGTTGTTGTTGTTGGCTTCCGCGCCTTTGGCGCAATGTTGGGGGTAACTTGTGTCAGCAGATCTACTTGTAGCAAGGCCTGAGGTGGGAGTGAGGAATGTTGGGGCCGGTTAGGAGGTGAGCGGTTGGGTGGATGGCTCCGGCCTTCGCTGGCCCCACACACCACCAGAGACGCACAGGCGGTTTAGTTGAGTTTGACGTAACTGCATTGCGCTCGTTGACATATTCACAGAAAAACATCCGCACACCATCCTGACTGTGCAGAAGGAGGCCGATCGGCCCGTCAACTCTGTACCAATTTTCCGACAAAGGCCCTCACCCAGGCCCCAACCCCGCAGCCCCGCGTATATTTACCCTGCTAACCTACATATCTTTGGACACCAAGGGGCAATTTAGTATGGCCAATGCACTTTCCCTGCACATCTTTGGAGTGTAGGAGGAAACCGGAGTACCTGGAGGAAACCCAAGCAGACATGGTGAGAATGTGCAAACTCTGCACAGAGAGTGACCCGAGCTGGGAATTGAACCCGGGTCCCGAGCGCTCTGAGGCAGCAGTGCAAACCACTGTGCCACCATGCACCGTGTTGGGGGCAGGGCGGGGGGGTGAGGTTGGAGAAACAGGCTACTGTGATGGTTATACTCCACTCGAACCTCCGCCAATATTTCTTCCCCATAGCAGACTCCCCCAGACATGAATTTACATTCACCCCTACCACTCCCTGCGCTGGCAAGTTTCACAGTCTCAGCACTCCCCGTGTTAAAGACGTTTCTGCTGGAATTTTCCGTTGGGTTTATTAGCCACCATCTTGCACCCATAGCTTTTAATGTTGTTCTCTTCTATTGATTGGAGATTGGCCAATCTACTTGGGCCTTGAACCTTGAACTCTCTACCAAAGGTTAAACCAGTAATCGATTGGTGATGGAAAAACAGAGTGCAGCCCACCACCCTCTCCACCCCCACCCCCCCCCCCCTCCCCCCCCCCTCCCCCCCCCCTCGACAACTGAACGGTTATCGGAGAAATGCACCATGGTTTTTATTAATTCTTTCATGGGATGTGGAACTGAGGATTGAGAATCAAGATGAGGAGGATTTTCTTCAACCAGAGAGGGGTAAATCTCTGGAATTCATTGTCACAGTGTAGAAGCCAGGTCATTGACTGCATTTAAGACAGAGATGGATAGGTTCTTGATTGGTAAGGGCATCAACAGTTGTGGGGAAAAAGCGGGAGAATGGGGTTGAGGAAATTATGAGCCATGGCGGAGCAGGCTCGATGGGCCAAATGGCCTACTTCTGCCCCTATATCTTATAAAGTCATATAGATTGGAAACAAGTCCTTTTGCCCAACTTGTCCATGCCACCCAACTTTTATCACTAAGCTAATCCCAGTTGCCCGCATTTGGCCCATATCTTATGTTCTTATGTTCTTATATCCCTCTATACCCATCTTACCCATGTAGCAGTCTAAATGCTCTTTAAAAGAGAAAATTGTACCTGCCTCTATGACTACCTTTGGCAGCATGTTCTAGACACTCACCATCCTCTGAATGAAACACATTGCCCCCCTGGGCACTCTTGTATCTCTCCCCTCTCACCTTAAACCTATACCTTCTAGTTTTAGATTCCCCTACCTTTGGGAAAAGATATTGACTATCTAGCTGATCTATGCCCCTCATTATTTTATAGACCTCTGTAAGATCACCACGCAGCCTCTTACACTCCAGAGAAAAAAAATCCCAGTCTATCCAACCTCTCCTTATAACTCAAACCATCAAGTCCCAGTAACACTATGTCTGTACTCTTTCTAATTTAATAATATCCTTTCTATAATAGGGTGACCAGAACTGTACGGGGAGCGTGGGGTCCTTGATTATGCTGGCTGCTTTTCTGAGGCAGAGGGAAGCGTAGACAGAGTCAATGGATGGGAAGTTGGTTTGCGTGATGGACTGGGCTACATTCATGACCCTTTGTAGTTTTTTGCAGTCTTGGGCTACCCTTGGAGGCCTTCAGAATTGATAGTGGGTGGCCACAGAGAAAAACTGCAGGGGGCATTAAATTATGCTAGTTAATTTGTTCTTGGGATGAGAGTGTCGTTGGCCAGGCCAATACTTATCATGCATCCCTAATTGCCTTTGAACTGAGTGTCTCACTTCGCCATCTCAGAGGGCAGTTGGGAGTCAACCACATTGCTCTGGGTTTGGAGTTACATGTAGGCAAGACCAGCTAAAGACAGCAGATTTCCTTCCCTAAAAGATCTTAGTGATCCAGATATTTCATGAAAATATTGGTTTTCACACTGAAATTGGGCAGGGGTTTACACTGGGATGTGGGGGGCTGCTGTAGATTTCGGGGGTGGGGGGGTTGGAAGTCTCCTTGACAGCATGGCCAGTTAGTTTTAGTTTCTCAGGTGGGCGCCTGGTTCCTCACGTCGGGGAAGGATTTCTATCCATGCTTCAGAGAGCTGCCCACCAACTGAGGGGGGCTGACCCATCAGGATGTGTATCGGGTGCAGGTGCCTCACACCGCCAGGTAGAATAGAGCGTCGGGGGTGGGATGAGACCCTTCGGTGGGCAGCTAGTGCTGATTGTGGGCGGCACGGTGGCACAGTGGTTAGCGCTGCTGCCTCACAACGCCAGGGACCCGGGTTCAATTCCTGGCTTGGGTCACTGTCTGTGTGGAGTCCGCACATTCTCCCCATGTCTGAGTGGGTTTCCTCCGGGTGCTCCGGTTTCCTCCGAAAGACGTGCTGGCTAGCTGCAAAACTAAATTCCTCCTCGGTGTACCCGAACCAGAATGTGTGGCAACTAGGGGATTTTCACAATGACTTCATTGCAGTGTTAATGTAAGCCTTACTTGCGACACTAATAAATAAACTTAAACTTTAAAACAGCTAGACCGTGTGTGTGTGTGTGCGGCCCACCCAAACTCTCCCCCATCGCGTGTCAAATCAGGGCAGGAGTGGGTGAGCTGCTGGGGGGTAATGCCGATGACACCAGTGTATGTTCCAGACCATAAGCTGAGGATTGAATAGACTGGGTCTGTACTCGTTGGAGTTTAGAAGGATGAGGGGGGATCTTATAGAGACGTATAAGATAATGAAGGGGACGGATAGGGTAGAGGTAGAGAGATTCTTCCCGCTTAGAAAGGACAGTAGGACTAGAGGGCGCAGCCTCAAGATAAGGGGGGGGCGCAGTTTAGATCGGAGTTGAGGAGGAACTTCTTCACTCAAAGGGTGGTGAATCTCTGGAATTCTCTGCCTGTTGAAGTGGTGGAGGCTACCTCGCTAAATATATTTAAGACGCGGGTAGATAGGTTTCTGATAGACAGGGGAATTAAGGGTTATGGGGAGAAAGCGGGTAAGTGGAACTGATCCACTTCAGATCAGCCGTGATCTTATTGAATGGCGGGGCAGGCTCGAAGGGCTAGATGGCCTACTCCTGCTCCTATTTCTTATGTTCTTATAGGGGTGGGTGTAAACATAAGATTTGAGCAGCACCTTTTGGGGAGATGTTAAGAAAGCACTCAGTCACTTGGTAGAAAAAAGCGTGCTCGGAAAAAGCAGCCAGCACAATTAAGGACCCCACGCACCCCGGACATTCTCTCTTCAGCCTTTTTCCGTCAAGAAAAAGATACAATAGTCTGAGGTCACGTACAAACCGACTCAAGAACAGCTTCTTCCCTGCTGCCGTCAGACTTTTGAATGGACCCTACCTCGCATGGAGTTGATCTTTCTCTACACCCCTCGCTATGACTGTAACACTACATTCTGCACTCCCTCATTTCCTTTGTCTGGTATAAATGGTATGCTTTGTCTATATAGCACGCAAGAAACAATACTTTTCACTGTATACTAACACAATAATAAACCAAATCAGAAAGTGGAAACCTCACGGAAAACTCATGGGTAAATACTGGGGATAAATGGGCGGCACGGTAGCACAGTGGTTAGCACTGCTGCTTCACAGCTCCAGGGTCCTGGGTTCGATTCCCGGCTCGGGTCACTGCCTGTGTGGAGTTTGCACATTCTCCTCGTGTCTGCGTAGGTTTTCTCCGGGTGCTCCGGTTTCCTCCCACAGTCCAAAGATGTGCGGGTTAGGTTCATTGGCTATGCTAAAATTGCCCCTTAGTGTCCTGGGATGTGTAGGTTAGAGGGATTAGCAGGTAAAATGTGTAGGGATATGGGGATAGGGTCTGGGTGGGATTGTGTTCGGTGCAGACTCGATGGGCCGAAGGGCCTGTGTCTGCACTGTAGGGTTCTATGGTTCTAAATGTCAGTTCTCATTTCGAAAGAAGAATATGAAGAAAGATTCAGCCAATGCGGGTGAATGGAACTAAGATGGAAATCAGCCGTGATCTCAAGGAGCTGAATGGCCACCTCCTGTTCCCGGACACCGCTGGGATTAGTGTCGGAAGCTCGGCAGGACTGTTGGACTCCCGGGGTTCCAACAATCTGCTGTAACCGAGGGTGTGAATCTCAGGAGGGAAAGGGTCACATGGAAGGGAGGGTTGGCGCACACAGTTGAACACTTCAGGATTTACATTTGACGAACACTGAACTTGTCATCTCGACAAGTGAAGCTGTTCACGGAACAGCCCTTCCTGACACTGAGACTCCCCTGGGCAGCAGCACTGTTTCACTGGATGTTGGCATCGCTGAGGGCACTTAATGCCCTCAGTGCCCTTGAGAAGGTGGTGATGAACTGCCGTCTTGAAGGGCTGCAGTCCCGCGGGGTGCAGATACACCCACAGCGCTGTTCGGGAGGGAGTTGCAGGATTTTGACCCAGTGAAGGAACGGTGATATATTTCCAAGTGCTGAGTGACTCAGAGGGTTATTTGCAGGTGGCGTTCTTTTTCGCCATGTGGCTACTGCCCGTGTCCTCCTAGATGGTAGGGGCTGTGAGTTTGGAAGGTGATGCTGAAGGAGCCTTGGTGAGTTGCTGCACTGCATTCACACACTGTGCCCCATTTAACTTTGACTTGCACGTTCTTTAATCAAACTGTGTGTGTTTGCAGCTGCCACCCATCACTTTCTTTCTGTGTTATCTTACTTCCTGTGCAGTGACTGATACCATAGAACAGTTGCAGATGCCACGTCTGTGTGTGTGAAGGCACGCATGCACATGCATGTGTGTGTGTGTGCATGTGTGTGTGCGTGTGTGAATCTGTCTGTGAAGACGAGCATGCATGTGCTTATGCGTGAATGTGTGTGTGAGTGTGTGCATGTGTGTGTGCATGTGTATATGTGTGCGCATGCGTATGTGCGTGTTTGTGTGTGTACGTGTGTGTGCATGAGTGTGCATGTGTGCATGTGCGTGTGTGAGTGCATGTGCGAGTGTGTGTATGTGTGTGTCTGTGTGAGAGTGTGTGTGTGCGTGTGTGTGTGTGTGTGTGAGTGTGTGCATGTGTGTGTGCGTGTGTATATGTGTGCGCATGCTTTTGTGCGTGTTTGTGTGTGTGTACGTGTGTGTGCATGAGTGTGCATGTGTGCATGTGCGTGTGTGAGTGCATGTGCGAGTGTGTGTGTGTGTGTGTCTGTGTGAGAGTGTGTGTGTGCGTGTGTTTGTGAGTGTGTATGTGTGAGTGTGCATGAGTATGTGCGGGTGCGTGCATGTGTGTGGGTGTGTGTGTGTATACACGTGTGACAATGTGTGTGTTTGCATTTGAATGTACGTGAGTGTGTGTATGTGTGTGTGTGCGCATTTGTATGTGTGTACTTGTGCGCTGTATGGACTCTCTCATATACACACACACGCACACACAGACACGCACACACACACACACACGCACACACAGACACACACACAGACACACACACCGAGTTGAATCTCACCTCAATCACACTATATGAAAAGTGATGAGTTGGCCTCACATTGCGAGGGTCTCTATAAATAGCAGTACATGTGGGCAGATAAAATATCCTGATACATCACTTCACACACATCAACTGCCAGGCTCCATGACATCATGAAGACATTTAATGGCATTCGCTCGTTATTCTTCCTGCCTCAGTGCAGGGTGCTGTGCCAATCGGTAAAAAACACCCCCCTCGATCAAAAAACTCGCCCCTGCCCCCTCCTCCCACACGCACACGCACTGCCAGATCACCGCAACTCAAACCCTGAACATCAAAAGAACACAGACGGAGGGGCAGAGGGAACTCTGCTAATCGACTCTCAACAGCAAAAAGAAGAGGGTGAGATAGTGAGGAAGTATCAGAGTGAGGGAGGGTCAGAGTGAGGGAGGGTCAGAGTGACGGAGGGTCAGAGTGAGGGAGAGTCAGAGTGACGGAGGGTCAGAGTGAGGGACAGTCAGAATGAGGGACAGTCAGAATGAGGGACAGTCAGAGTGAGGGAGTATCAGAGAGAGGGAGGGTCAGAGTGAGGGAGGGTCAGAGTAAGGGAGGGTCAGAGTGAGGGAGGGTCAGAGTGAGGGACAGTCAGAATGAGGGACAGTCAAAATGAGGGACAGTCAGAGTGAGGGAGTATCAGAGAGAGGGAGGGTCAGAGTGAGGGAGGGTCAGAGTGAGGGAGGGTCAGAGTGAGGGACAGTCAGAATGAGGGACAGTCAAAATGAGGGACAGTCAGAGTGAGGGAGTATCAGAGAGAGGGAGGGTCAGAGTGAGGGAGGGTCAGAGTGAGCGAGTGTCAGAGTGAGGGAGAGTCAGAGAGAGGGAGGGTCAGAGTGAGGGAGGGTCAGAGTGAGGGAGGGTCAGAGTGAGGGACAGTCAGAATGAGGGACAGTCAAAATGAGGGACAGTCAGAGTGAGGAAGCGTCAGAATGACAGAGTGTCAGAGTGACGGAGTGTCAGAGTGAGGGAAAGTCAGAGTGAGGGAGTGTCAGAGTGAGCGAGTGTCAGAGTGAGGGAAAGTCAGAGTGAGCGAGTGTCAGAGTGAGGGAGTGTCAGAGTGAGGGAGTGTCAGAGTGAGCGAGTGTCAGAGTGAGGGAGAGTCAGAGTGAGGGAGTGTCAGAGTGAGGGAAAGTCAGAGTGAGCGAGTGTCAGAGTGAGGGAGTGTCAGAGTGAGGGAGTGTCAGAGTGAGGGGGTGTCAGAGTGACGGAGTGTCAGAGTGAGCGAGAGTCAGAGTGAGCGAGTGTCAGAGTGAGTGAGTGTCAGAGTGAGGGAAAGTCAGAGTGAGCGAGTGTCAGAGTGAGAGAAAGTCAGAGTGAGGGAGTGTCAGAGTGAGGGAGTGTCAGAGTGAGGGAGTGTCAGAGTGAGCGAGTGTCAGAGTGAGAGAAAGTCAGAGTGAGGGAGTGTCAGAGTGAGCGAGTGTCAGAGTGAGGGAAAGTCAGAGTGAGGGAGTGTCAGAGTGAGCGAGTGTCAGAGTGAGAGAAAGTCAGAGTGAGGGAGTGTCAGAGTGAGGGAGTGTCAGAGTGAGGGAGTGTCAGAGTGAGGGAGTGTCAGAGTGAGGGAGAGTCAGAGTGAGGGAGTGTCAGAGTGAGGGAGTGTCAGAGTGAGCGAGTGTCAGAGTGAGCGAGTGTCAGAGTGAGGGAGTGTCAGAGTGAGGGAGTGTCAGAGTGAGGGAGAGTCAGAGAGAGGGAGTGTCAGAGTGAGGGAGTGTCAGAGTGAGGGAAAGTCAGAGTGAGGGAGTGTCAGAGTGAGGGAGAGTCAGAGAGAGGGAGTGTCAGAGTGAGCGAGTGTCAGAGTGAGCGAGTGTCAGAGTGAGGGAAAGTCAGAGTGAGCGAGTGTCAGAGTGAGGGAGTGTCAGAGTGAGGGAGTGTCAGAGTGAGGGAGAGTCAGAGAGAGGGAGTGTCAGAGTGAGGGAGTGTCAGAGTGAGGGAGTGTCAGAGTGAGGGAGAGTCAGAGAGAGGGAGTGTCAGAGTGAGGGAGTGTCAGAGTGAGGGAGTGTCAGAGTGAGGGAGTGTCAGAGTGAGGGAGAGTCAGAGAGAGGGAGTGTCAGAGTGACGGAGTGTCAGAGTGAGGGAGTGTCAGAGTGAGCGAGTGTCAGAGCGATGGAGTGTCGGAGTGAGGGAGTGTCAGAGTGAGAGAGTGTCAGAGTGAGAGAGTGTCAGAGTGAGAGAGTGTCAGAGTGAGAGAGTGTCAGAGTGAGTGAGTGTCAGAGTGACAGAGTGTCAGAGTGACGGAGTGTCAGAGTGAGGGAGTGTCAGAGTGATTGAGTGTCAGAGAGATTGAGTGTCAGAGTGAGTGAGTGTCAGAGTGAGGGAGTGTCAGAGTGAGGGAGTGTCAGAGTGAGCGAGTGTCAGAGTGAGGGAGTGTCAGAGTGAGGGAGTGTCAGAGTGAGGGAGTGTCAGAGTGAGTGAGTGTCAGAGTGAGGGAGTGTCAGAGTGAGTGAGTGTCAGAGTGACGGAGTGTCAGAGTGAGGGAAAGTCAGAGTGAGCGAGTGTCAGAGTGAGCGAGTGTCAGAGTGAGGGAGTGTCAGAGTGAGTGAGTGTCAGAGTGAGTGAGTGTCAGAGTGACGGAGTGTCAGAGTGAGGGAGTGCCAGAGTGAGCGAGTGTCAGAGTGAGTGAGTGTCAGACTGAGGGACTGTCAGAGTGAGGGAGTGTCAGAGTGAGGGAGTGTCAGAGTGAGGGAGTGTCAGAGTGACGGAGTGTCAGAGTGAGTGAGTGTCAGAGTGAGCGAGTGTCAGAGTGACGGAGAGTCAGAGTGAGCGAGTGACAGTGTGACGGAGTGTCAGAGTGAGGGAGTGTCAGAGTGAGGGAGTGTCAGAGTGACGGAGTGTCAGAGTGACGGAGTGTCAGAGTGACGGAGTGGCAGAGTGAGTGAGTGTCCGAGTGACGGAGTGTCAGAGTGAGTGAGTGTCAGAGTGAGCGAGTGTCAGATTGACGGAGTGTCAGAGTGACGGAGTGTCAGAGTGAGGGAGTGTCAGAGTGAGTGAGTGTCAGACTGAGGGACTGTCAGAGTGAGGGAGTGTCAGAGTGAGGGAGTGTCAGAGTGACGGAGTGTCAGAGTGAGTGAGTGTCAGAGTGAGCGAGTGTCAGAGTGACGGAGAGTCAGAGTGAGGGAGTGTCAGAGTGACGGAGTGTCAGAGTGACGGAGTGTCAGAGTGACGGAGTGTCAGAGTGAGGGAGTGTCAGAGTGAGCGAGTGTCAGAGTGAGGGAGTGTCAGAGTGAGTGAGTGTCAGAGTGAGCGAGTGTCAGATTGACGGAGTGTCAGAGTGACGGAGTGTCAGAGTGACGGAGTGTCAGAGTGAGTGAGTGTCAGACTGAGGGACTGTCAGAGTGAGGGAGTGTCAGAGTGAGGGAGTGTCAGAGTGAGCGAGTGTCAGAGTGACGGAGAGTCAGAGTGAGCGAGTGACAGTGTGACGGAGTGTCAGAGTGAGGGAGTGTCAGAGTGAGGGAGTGTCAGAGTGACGGAGTGTCAGAGTGACGGAGTGTCAGAGTGACGGAGTGTCAGAGTGAGCGAGTGTCAGAGTGAGTGAGTGTCAGACTGAGGGACTGTCAGAGTGAGGGAGTGTCAGAGTGAGGGAGTGTCAGAGTGACGGAGTGTCAGAGTGAGCGAGTGTCAGAGTGACGGAGAGTCAGAGTGAGCGAGTGACAGTGTGACGGAGTGTCAGAGTGAGGGAGTGTCAGAGTGAGTGAGTGTCAGAGTGAGCGAGTGTCAGATTGACGGAGTGTCAGAGTGACGGAGTGTCAGAGTGAGCGAGTGTCAGAGTGAGTGAGTGTCAGACTGAGGGACTGTCAGAGTGAGGGAGTGTCAGAGTGAGGGAGTGTCAGAGTGACGGAGTGTCAGAGTGAGTGAGTGTCAGAGTGAGCGAGTGTCAGAGTGACGGAGAGTCAGAGTGAGCGAGTGACAGTGTGACGGAGTGTCAGAGTGAGGGAGTGTCAGAGTGAGGGAGTGTCAGAGTGACGGAGTGTCAGAGTGACGGAGTGTCAGAGTGACGGAGTGTCAGAGTGACGGAGTGGCAGAGTGAGTGAGTGTCCGAGTGACGGAGTGTCAGAGTGAGTGAGTGTCAGAGTGAGCGAGTGTCAGATTGACGGAGTGTCAGAGTGACGGAGTGTCAGAGTGAGGGAGTGTCAGAGTGAGCGAGTGTCAGAGTGAGCGAGTGTCAGAGTGAGGGAGTGTCAGAGTGAGGGAGTGTCAGAGTGAGCGAGTGTCAGAGTGAGCGAGTGTCAGAGTGAGCGAGTGTCAGAGTGAGGGAGTGTCAGAGTGAGGGAGTGTCAGAGTGAGCGAGTGTCAGAGTGACGGAGTGTCAGAGTGACGGAGTGTCAGAGTGACGGAGTGTCAGAGTGAGCGAGTGTCAGAGAGAGCGAGTGTCAGAGTGAGTGAGTGTCAGAGTGAGCGAGTGTCAGAGTGAGGGAGTGTCAGAGTGAGGGAGTGTCAGAGTGAGGGAGTGTCAGAGTGACGGAGTGTCAGAGTGACGGAGTGTCAGAGTGAGCGAGTGTCAGAGAGAGCGAGTGTCAGAGTGAGTGAGTGTCAGAGTGAGCGAGTGTCAGAGTGAGGGAGTGTCAGAGTGAGGGAGTGTCAGAGTGAGGGAGTGTCAAAGTGAGCGAGTGTCAGAGTGAGGGAGTGTCAGAGTGACGGAGAGTCAGAGTGACGAAGTGTCAGAGTGAGCGAGTGTCAGAGTGAGTGAGTGTCAGAGTGACGGAGTGTCAGAGTGACGGAGTGTCAGAGTGACGGAGTGTCAGAGTGACGGAGTGTCAGAGTGAGTGAGTGTCAGAGTGAGCGAGTGTCAGAGTGAGCGAGTGTCAGAGTGAGCGAGTGTCAGAGTGAGGGAGTGTCAGAGTGAGCGAGTGTCAGAGTGAGGGAGTGTCAGAGTGACGGAGTGTCAGAGTGAGTGAGTGTCAGAGTGAGCGAGTGTCAGAGTGACAGAGTGTCAGAGTGAGGGAGTGTCAGAGTGAGCGAGTGTCAGAGTGAGGGAGTGTCAGAGTGAGGGAGTGTCAGAGAGAGGGAAAGTCAGAGTGAGCAAGTGTCTGAGTGACGGAGTGTCAGAGTGAGGGAGTGTCAGAGTGAGCGAGTGTCAGAGTGAGGGAGTGTCAGAGTGAGCGAGTGTCAGAGTGAGCGAGTGTCAGAGTGAGCGAGTGTCAGAGTGAGCGAGTGTCAGAGTGAGGGAGTGTCAGAGTGAGCGAATGTCAGAGTGAGCGAGTGTCAGAGTGAGCGAGTGTCAGAGTGACGGAGTGTCAGAGTGAGCGAGTGTCAGAGTGACGGAGTGTCAGAGTGAGCGAGTGTCAGAGTGAGCGAGTGTCAGAGTGACGGAGTGTCAGAGTGAGCGAGTGTCAGAGTGAGCGAGTGTCAGAGTGAGGGAGTGTCAGAGTGAGGGAGTGTCAGAGTGAGGGAGTGTCAGAGAGAGCGAGTGTCAGAGTGAGGGAGTGTCAGAGTGAGGGAGTGTCAGAGTGAGGGAGTGTCAGAGTGAGTGAGTGTCAGAGTGAGGGAGTGTCAGAGTGAGTGAGTGTCAGAGTGACGGAGTGTCAGAGTGAGGGAAAGTCAGAGTGAGCGAGTGTCAGAGTGAGCGAGTGTCAGAGTGAGGGAGTGTCAGAGTGAGTGAGTGTCAGAGTGAGTGAGTGTCAGAGTGACGGAGTGTCAGAGTGAGGGAGTGCCAGAGTGACGGAGTGTCAGAGTGAGCGAGTGTCAGAGTGAGTGAGTGTCAGACTGAGGGACTGTCAGAGTGAGGGAGTGTCAGAGTGAGGGAGTGTCAGAGTGACGGAGTGTCAGAGTGAGTGAGTGTCAGAGTGAGCGAGAGTCAGAGTGACGGAGAGTCAGAGTGAGCGAGTGACAGTGTGACGGAGTGTCAGAGTGAGGGAGTGTCAGAGTGAGGGAGTGTCAGAGTGACGGAGAGTCAGAGTGACGGAGAGTCAGAGTGACGGAGTGTCAGAGTGACGGAGTGGCAGAGTGAGTGAGTGTCCGAGTGACGGAGTGTCAGAGTGAGTGAGTGTCCGAGTGACGGAGTGTCAGAGTGAGTGAGTGTCAGAGTGAGCGAGTGTCAGAGTGAGCGAGTGTCAGAGTGAGCGAGTGTCAGAGTGAGGGAGTGTCAGAGTGAGCGAGTGTCAGAGTGAGTGAGTGTCAGAGTGAGCGAGTGTCAGAGTGACGGAGTGTCAGAGTGAGGGAGTGCCAGAGTGACGGAGTGTCAGAGTGAGCGAGTGTCAGAGTGAGTGAGTGTCAGACTGAGGGACTGTCAGAGTGAGGGAGTGTCAGAGTGAGGGAGTGTCAGAGTGACGGAGTGTCAGAGTGAGTGAGTGTCAGAGTGAGCGAGTGTCAGAGTGACGGAGAGTCAGAGTGAGCGAGTGACAGTGTGACGGAGTGTCAGAGTGAGGGAGTGTCAGAGTGAGGGAGTGTCAGAGTGACGGAGAGTCAGAGTGACGGAGTGTCAGAGTGACGGAGTGGCAGAGTGAGTGAGTGTCCGAGTGACGGAGTGTCAGAGTGAGTGAGTGTCAGAGTGAGCGAGTGTCAGAGAGAGCGAGTGTCAGAGTGAGTGAGTGTCAGAGTGAGCGAGTGTCAGAGTGAGGGAGTGTCAGAGTGAGGGAGTGTCAGAGTGAGGGAGTGTCAAAGTGAGCGAGTGTCAGAGTGAGGGAGTGTCAGAGTGACGGAGAGTCAGAGTGACGGAGTGTCAGAGTGAGCGAGTGTCAGAGTGAGTGAGTGTCAGAGTGACGGAGAGTCAGAGTGACGGAGTGTCAGAGTGACGGAGTGTCAGAGTGAGTGAGTGTCAGAGTGACGGAGTGTCAGAGTGAGTGAGTGTCAGAGTGAGCGAGTGTCAGAGTGAGCGAGTGTCAGAGTGAGCGAGTGTCAGAGTGAGCGAGTGTCAGAGTGAGCGAGTGTCAGAGTGAGGGAGTGTCAGAGTGACGGAGTGTCAGAGTGAGTGAGTGTCAGAGTGAGCGAGTGTCAGAGTGACAGAGTGTCAGAGTGAGGGAGTGTCAGAGTGAGGGAGTGTCAGAGTGAGGGAGTGTCAGAGTGAGCGAGTGTCAGAGTGAGGGAGTGTCAGAGTGAGGGAGTGTCAGAGTGAGGGAGTGTCAGAGTGAGCGAGTGTCAGAGTGAGGGAGTGTCAGAGTGAGGGAGTGTCAGAGTGAGCGAGTGTCAGAGTGACGGAGTGTCAGAGTGACGGAGTGTCAGAGTGACGGAGTGTCAGAGTGACGGAGTGTCAGAGTGAGCGAGTGTCAGAGAGAGAGAGTGTCAGAGTGAGTGAGTGTCAGAGTGAGCGAGTGTCAGAGTGAGGGAGTGTCAGAGTGAGGGAGTGTCAGAGTGAGGGAGTGTCAAAGTGAGCGAGTGTCAGAGTGAGGGAGTGTCAGAGTGACGGAGAGTCAGAGTGACGGAGTGTCAGAGTGAGCGAGTGTCTGAGTGAGTGAGTGTCAGAGTGACGGAGTGTCAGAGTGACGGAGTGTCAGAGTGAGTGAGTGTCAGAGTGACGGAGTGTCAGAGTGAGTGAGTGTCAGAGTGAGCGAGTGTCAGAGTGAGCGAGTGTCAGAGTGAGCGAGTGTCAGAGTGAGGGAGTGTCAGAGTGAGGGAGTGTCAGAGTGAGCGAGTGTCAGAGTGAGCGAGTGTCAGAGTGAGGGAGTGTCAGAGTGACGGAGTGTCAGAGTGAGTGAGTGTCAGAGTGAGCGAGTGTCAGAGTGACAGAATGTCAGAGTGAGGGAGTGTCAGAGTGAGCGAGTGTCAGAGTGACGGAGTGTCAGAGTGAGGGAGTGTCAGAGAGAGGGAAAGTCAGAGTGAGCAAGTGTCTGAGTGACGGAGTGTCAGAGTGAGGGAGTGTCAGAGTGAGCGAGTGTCAGAGAGAGCGAGTGTCAGAGTGAGTGAGTGTCAGAGTGAGCGAGTGTCAGAGTGAGGGAGTGTCAGAGTGAGGGAGTGTCAGAGTGAGGGAGTGTCAAAGTGAGCGAGTGTCAGAGTGAGGGAGTGTCAGAGTGACGGAGAGTCAGAGTGACGGAGTGTCAGAGTGAGCGAGTGTCAGAGTGAGTGAGTGTCAGAGTGACGGAGTGTCAGAGTGAGTGAGTGTCAGAGTGAGCGAGTGTCAGAGTGAGCGAGTGTCAGAGTGAGCGAGTGTCAGAGTGAGGGAGTGTCAGAGTGAGCGAGTGTCAGAGTGAGGGAGTGTCAGAGTGACGGAGTGTCAGAGTGAGTGAGTGTCAGAGTGACAGAGTGTCAGAGTGACGGAGTGTCAGAGTGAGGGAGTGTCAGAGAGAGGGAAAGTCAGAGTGAGCAAGTGTCTGAGTGACGGAGTGTCAGAGTGAGGGAGTGTCAGAGTGAGCGAGTGTCAGAGTGAGGGAGTGTCAGAGTGAGGGAGTGTCAGAGTGAGCGAGTGTCAGAGTGAGCGAGTGTCAGAGTGAGCGAGTGTCAGAGTGAGCGAGTGTCAGAGTGAGGGAGTGTCAGAGTGAGCGAATGTCAGAGTGAGCGAGTGTCAGAGTGAGCGAGTGTCAGAGTGACGGAGTGTCAGAGTGAGGGAGTGTCAGAGTGAGCGAGTGTCAGAGTGAGCGAGTGTCAGAGTGAGCGAGTGTCAGAGTGAGCGAGTGTCAGAGTGACGGAGTGTCAGAGTGAGCGAGTGTCAGAGTGAGCGAGTGTCAGAGTGAGGGAGTGTCAGAGTGAGGGAGTGTCAGAGAGAGCGAGTGTCAGAGTGAGGGAGTGTCAGAGTGAGGGAGTGTCAGAGTGACGGAGTGTCAGAGTGAGCGAGTGTCAGAGTGAGCGAGTGTCAGAGTGAGGGAGTGTCAGAGGGAGGGAGTGTCAGAGTGACGGAGTGTCAGAGTGAGCGAGTGTCAGAGTGAGCGAGTGTCAGAGTGAGCGAGTGTCAGAGTGAGCGAGTGTCAGAGTGAGCGAGTGTCAGAGTGAGGGAGTGTCAGAGTG
Organism: Prionace glauca; assembly: GCA_037974335.1. Taxonomy (NCBI): domain Eukaryota; kingdom Metazoa; phylum Chordata; class Chondrichthyes; order Carcharhiniformes; family Carcharhinidae; genus Prionace; species Prionace glauca. Next base: position 96,235,871 of record CM075732.1, read on the forward strand.
ACGGAGTGTCAGAGTGAGCGAGTGTCAGAGTGAGCGAGTGTCAGAGTGAGCGAGTGTCAGAGTGAGCGAGTGTCAGAGTGAGCGAGTGTCAGAGTGAGGGAGTGTCAGAGTGACGGAGTGTCAGAGTGAGCGAGTGTCAGAGTGAGCGAGTGTCAGAGTGAGCGAGTGTCAGAGTGAGCGAGTGTCAGAGTGAGCGAGTGGCAGAGTGAGGGAGTGTCAGAGTGAGGGAGTGTCAGAGTGAGGGAGTGTCAGAGTGACGGAGTGTCAGAGTGACGGAGTGTCAGAGTGAGCGAGTGTCAGAGTGAGCGAGTGTCAGAGTGAGGGAGTGTCAGAGTGACGGTCCTTGTCAGAGTGACGGATTGTCAGAGTGACGGAGTGTCAGAGTGAGGGAGTGTCAGAGTGAGCGAGTGTCAGAGTGAGGGAGTGTCAGAGTGAGTGAGTGTCAGAGTGAGTGAGTGTCAGAGTGAGCGCGTGTCAGAGTGACGGAGTGTCAGAGTGACGGAGTGTCAGAGTGAGCGAGTGTCAGAGTGAGGGAGTGTCAGAGTGAGCGAGTGTCAGAGTGAGAGAGTGTCAGAGTGAGCGAGTGTCAGAGTGAGCGAGTGTCAGAGTGAGCGAGTGTCAGAGTGAGCAAGTGTCAGAGTGAGCGAGTGTCAGAGTGAGGGAGTGTCAGAGTGACGGAGTGTCAGAGTGACGGAGTGTCAGAGTGAGCGAGTGTCAGAGTGAGCGAGTGTCAGAGTGAGCGAGTGTCAGAGTGAGCGAGTGTCAGAGTGAGCGAGTGTCAGAGTGAGGGAGTGTCAGAGTGAGTGAGTGTCAGAGTGACGGAGTGTCAGAGTGACGGAGTGACAAAGTGACGGAGTGTCAGAGTGAGCGAGTGTCAGAGTGAGCGTGTGTCAGAGTGAGTGAGTGTCAGAGTGAGTGTGTGTCAGAGTGAGCGAGTGTCAGAGTGACGGAGTGTCAGAGTGACGGAGTGTCAGAGTGAGCGAGTGTCAGAGTGAGGGAGTGTCAGAGTGAGGGAGTGTCAGAGTGAGCGAGTGTCAGAGTGAGTGAGTGTCAGAGTGACGGAGTGTCAGAGTGAGTGAGTGTCAGAGTGAGCGAGTGTCAGATTGACGGAGTGTCAGAGTGACGGAGTGTCAGAGTGAGGGAGTGTCAGAGTGAGTGAGTGTCAGACTGAGGGACTGTCAGAGTGAGGGAGTGTCAGAGTGAGGGAGTGTCAGAGTGACGGAGTGTCAGAGTGAGTGAGTGTCAGAGTGAGCGAGTGTCAGAGTGACGGAGAGTCAGAGTGAGGGAGTGTCAGAGTGACGGAGTGTCAGAGTGACGGAGTGTCAGAGTGACGGAGTGTCAGAGTGAGGGAGTGTCAGAGTGAGCGAGTGTCAGAGTGACAGAGTGTCAGAGTGAGTGAGTGTCAGAGTGAGCGAGTGTCAGAGTGAGCGAGTGTCAGAGTGAGCGAGTGTCAGAGTGAGGGAGTGTCAGAGTGAGCGAGTGTCAGAGTGAGGGAGTGTCAGAGTGACGGAGTGTCAGAGTGAGTGAGTGTCAGAGTGAGCGAGTGTCAGAGTGACAGAGTGTCAGAGTGAGGGAGTGTCAGAGTGAGCGAGTGTCAGAGTGAGGGAGTGTCAGAGTGAGGGAGTGTCAGAGAGAGGGAAAGTCAGAGTGAGCAAGTGTCTGAGTGACGGAGTGTCAGAGTGAGGGAGTGTCAGAGTGAGCGAGTGTCAGAGTGAGGGAGTGTCAGAGTGAGCGAGTGTCAGAGTGAGCGAGTGTCAGAGTGAGCGAGTGTCAGAGTGAGCGAGTGTCAGAGTGAGGGAGTGTCAGAGTGAGCGAATGTCAGAGTGAGCGAGTGTCAGAGTGAGCGAGTGTCAGAGTGACGGAGTGTCAGAGTGAGCGAGTGTCAGAGTGACGGAGTGTCAGAGTGAGCGAGTGTCAGAGTGAGCGAGTGTCAGAGTGACGGAGTGTCAGAGTGAGCGAGTGTCAGAGTGAGCGAGTGTCAGAGTGAGGGAGTGTCAGAGTGAGGGAGTGTCAGAGTGAGGGAGTGTCAGAGAGAGCGAGTGTCAGAGTGAGGGAGTGTCAGAGTGAGGGAGTGTCAGAGTGAGGGAGTGTCAGAGTGAGTGAGTGTCAGAGTGAGGGAGTGTCAGAGTGAGTGAGTGTCAGAGTGACGGAGTGTCAGAGTGAGGGAAAGTCAGAGTGAGCGAGTGTCAGAGTGAGCGAGTGTCAGAGTGAGGGAGTGTCAGAGTGAGTGAGTGTCAGAGTGAGTGAGTGTCAGAGTGACGGAGTGTCAGAGTGAGGGAGTGCCAGAGTGACGGAGTGTCAGAGTGAGCGAGTGTCAGAGTGAGTGAGTGTCAGACTGAGGGACTGTCAGAGTGAGGGAGTGTCAGAGTGAGGGAGTGTCAGAGTGACGGAGTGTCAGAGTGAGTGAGTGTCAGAGTGAGCGAGAGTCAGAGTGACGGAGAGTCAGAGTGAGCGAGTGACAGTGTGACGGAGTGTCAGAGTGAGGGAGTGTCAGAGTGAGGGAGTGTCAGAGTGACGGAGAGTCAGAGTGACGGAGAGTCAGAGTGACGGAGTGTCAGAGTGACGGAGTGGCAGAGTGAGTGAGTGTCCGAGTGACGGAGTGTCAGAGTGAGTGAGTGTCCGAGTGACGGAGTGTCAGAGTGAGTGAGTGTCAGAGTGAGCGAGTGTCAGAGTGAGCGAGTGTCAGAGTGAGCGAGTGTCAGAGTGAGGGAGTGTCAGAGTGAGCGAGTGTCAGAGTGAGTGAGTGTCAGAGTGAGCGAGTGTCAGAGTGACGGAGTGTCAGAGTGAGGGAGTGCCAGAGTGACGGAGTGTCAGAGTGAGCGAGTGTCAGAGTGAGTGAGTGTCAGACTGAGGGACTGTCAGAGTGAGGGAGTGTCAGAGTGAGGGAGTGTCAGAGTGACGGAGTGTCAGAGTGAGTGAGTGTCAGAGTGAGCGAGTGTCAGAGTGACGGAGAGTCAGAGTGAGCGAGTGACAGTGTGACGGAGTGTCAGAGTGAGGGAGTGTCAGAGTGAGGGAGTGTCAGAGTGACGGAGAGTCAGAGTGACGGAGTGTCAGAGTGACGGAGTGGCAGAGTGAGTGAGTGTCCGAGTGACGGAGTGTCAGAGTGAGTGAGTGTCAGAGTGAGCGAGTGTCAGAGAGAGCGAGTGTCAGAGTGAGTGAGTGTCAGAGTGAGCGAGTGTCAGAGTGAGGGAGTGTCAGAGTGAGGGAGTGTCAGAGTGAGGGAGTGTCAAAGTGAGCGAGTGTCAGAGTGAGGGAGTGTCAGAGTGACGGAGAGTCAGAGTGACGGAGTGTCAGAGTGAGCGAGTGTCAGAGTGAGTGAGTGTCAGAGTGACGGAGAGTCAGAGTGACGGAGTGTCAGAGTGACGGAGTGTCAGAGTGAGTGAGTGTCAGAGTGACGGAGTGTCAGAGTGAGTGAGTGTCAGAGTGAGCGAGTGTCAGAGTGAGCGAGTGTCAGAGTGAGCGAGTGTCAGAGTGAGCGAGTGTCAGAGTGAGCGAGTGTCAGAGTGAGCGAGTGTCAGAGTGAGGGAGTGTCAGAGTGACGGAGTGTCAGAGTGAGTGAGTGTCAGAGTGAGCGAGTGTCAGAGTGACAGAGTGTCAGAGTGAGGGAGTGTCAGAGTGAGGGAGTGTCAGAGTGAGGGAGTGTCAGAGTGAGCGAGTGTCAGAGTGAGGGAGTGTCAGAGTGAGGGAGTGTCAGAGTGAGGGAGTGTCAGAGTGAGCGAGTGTCAGAGTGAGGGAGTGTCAGAGTGAGGGAGTGTCAGAGTGAGCGAGTGTCAGAGTGACGGAGTGTCAGAGTGACGGAGTGTCAGAGTGACGGAGTGTCAGAGTGACGGAGTGTCAGAGTGAGCGAGTGTCAGAGAGAGAGAGTGTCAGAGTGAGTGAGTGTCAGAGTGAGCGAGTGTCAGAGTGAGGGAGTGTCAGAGTGAGGGAGTGTCAGAGTGAGGGAGTGTCAAAGTGAGCGAGTGTCAGAGTGAGGGAGTGTCAGAGTGACGGAGAGTCAGAGTGACGGAGTGTCAGAGTGAGCGAGTGTCTGAGTGAGTGAGTGTCAGAGTGACGGAGTGTCAGAGTGACGGAGTGTCAGAGTGAGTGAGTGTCAGAGTGACGGAGTGTCAGAGTGAGTGAGTGTCAGAGTGAGCGAGTGTCAGAGTGAGCGAGTGTCAGAGTGAGCGAGTGTCAGAGTGAGGGAGTGTCAGAGTGAGCGAGTGTCAGAGTGAGCGAGTGTCAGAGTGAGGGAGTGTCAGAGTGACGGAGTGTCAGAGTGAGTGAGTGTCAGAGTGAGCGAGTGTCAGAGTGACAGAATGTCAGAGTGAGGGAGTGTCAGAGTGAGCGAGTGTCAGAGTGACGGAGTGTCAGAGTGAGGGAGTGTCAGAGAGAGGGAAAGTCAGAGTGAGCAAGTGTCTGAGTGACGGAGTGTCAGAGTGAGGGAGTGTCAGAGTGAGCGAGTGTCAGAGAGAGCGAGTGTCAGAGTGAGTGAGTGTCAGAGTGAGCGAGTGTCAGAGTGAGGGAGTGTCAGAGTGAGGGAGTGTCAGAGTGAGGGAGTGTCAAAGTGAGCGAGTGTCAGAGTGAGGGAGTGTCAGAGTGACGGAGAGTCAGAGTGACGGAGTGTCAGAGTGAGCGAGTGTCAGAGTGAGTGAGTGTCAGAGTGACGGAGTGTCAGAGTGAGTGAGTGTCAGAGTGAGCGAGTGTCAGAGTGAGCGAGTGTCAGAGTGAGCGAGTGTCAGAGTGAGGGAGTGTCAGAGTGAGCGAGTGTCAGAGTGAGGGAGTGTCAGAGTGACGGAGTGTCAGAGTGAGTGAGTGTCAGAGTGAGCGAGTGTCAGAGTGACAGAGTGTCAGAGTGACGGAGTGTCAGAGTGAGGGAGTGTCAGAGAGAGGGAAAGTCAGAGTGAGCAAGTGTCTGAGTGACGGAGTGTCAGAGTGAGGGAGTGTCAGAGTGAGCGAGTCAGAGTGTCAGAGTGAGGGAGTGTCAGAGTGAGGAGTGTCAGAGTGAGCGAGTGTCAGAGTGAGCGAGTGTCAGAGTGAGCGAGTGTCAGAGTGAGCGAGTGTCAGAGTGAGGGAGTGTCAGAGTGAGCGAATGTCAGAGTGAGCGAGTGTCAGAGTGAGCGAGTGTCAGAGTGACGGAGTGTCAGAGTGAGCGGAGTGTCAGAGTGAGCGAGTGTCAGAAGTGAGCGAGTGTCAGAGTGAGCGAGTGTCAGAGTGAGCGAGTGTCAGAGTGACGGAGTGTCAGAGTGAGCGAGTGTCAGAGTGAGCGAGTGTCAGAGTGAGCGGAGTGTCAGAGTGAGCGGAGTGTCAGAGAGAGCGAGTGTCAGAGTGAGGGAGTGTCAGAGTGAGGGAGTGTCAGAGTGACGGAGTGTCACACAGTGAGCACGTGGAGTGTCAGAGTGAGCGAGTGTCAGAGTGAGGGAGTGTCAGAGGGAGGGAGTGTCAGAGTGACGGAGTGTCAGAGTGAGCGAGTGTCAGAGTGAGCGAGTGTCAGAGTGAGCGAGTGTCAGAGTGAGCGAGTGTCAGAGTGAGCGAGTGTCAGAGTGAGGGAGTGTCAGAGTGACGGAGTGTCAGAGTGAGCGAGTGTCAGAGTGAGCGAGTGTCAGAGTGAGCGAGTGTCAGAGTGAGCGAGTGTCAGAGTGAGCGAGTGTCAGAGTGAGGGAGTGTCAGAGTGACGGAGTGTCAGAGTGAGCGAGTGTCAGAGTGAGCGAGTGTCAGAGTGAGCGAGTGTCAGAGTGAGCGAGTGTCAGAGTGAGCGAGTGGCAGAGTGAGGGAGTGTCAGAGTGAGGGAGTGTCAGAGTGAGGGAGTGTCAGAGTGACGGAGTGTCAGAGTGACACAGTGACACGTGAAGCGAGTGTCAGAGTGAGGGAGTGTCAGAGTGAGCGAGTCTGTCAGAGTGACGGATTGTCAGAGTGACGGAGTGTCAGAGTGAGGGAGTGTCAGAGTGAGCGGAGTGTCAGAGTGAGCGAGTGTCAGAGTGAGTGAGTGTCAGAGTGAGTGAGTGTCAGAGTGAGCGAGTGTCAGAGTGACGGAGTGTCAGAGTGACGGAGTGTCAGAGTGAGCGAGTGTCAGAGTGAGGCGAGTGTCAGAGTGAGCGAGTGTCAGAGTGAGAGAGTGTCAGAGTGAGCGAGTGTCAGAGTGAGCGAGTGTCAGAGTGAGCGAGTGTCAGAGTGAGCGAGTGTCAGAGTGAGCGAGTGTCAGAGTGAGCGAGTGTCAGAGTGACGGAGTGTCAGAGTGACGGAGTGTCAGAGTGAGCGAGTGTCAGAGTGAGCGAGTGTCAGACGTGAGCGAGTGGTCAGAGTGAGCGAGTGTCAGAGTGAGCGAGTGTCAGAGTGAGGGAGTGTCAGAGTGAGTGAGTGTCAGAGTGACGGAGTGTCAGAGTGACGGAGTGTCAGAGTGACGGAGTGTCAGAGTGAGCGAGTGTCAGAGTGAGCGAGTGTCAGAGTGAGGAGTGTCAGAGTGAGGGAGTGTCAGAGTGAGCGAGTGTCAGAGTGACGGAGTGTCAGAGTGACGGAGTGTCAGAGTGAGCGAGTGTCAGAGTGAGGGAGTGTCAGAGTGAGGGAGTGTCAGAGTGAGCGAGTGTCAGAGTGAGGAGTGTCAGAGTGACGGAGTGTCAGAGTGACGAGTGTCAGAGTGAGGAGTGTCAGAGCGGTGTCAGAAGAGCGAGTGTCAGAGTGAGGAGTGTCAGAGTGACGGAGTGACAAAGTGACGGAGTGTCAGAGTGAGCGAGTGTCAGAGTGAGCGAGTGTCAGAGTGAGGCAGAGGAGTGTCAGAGTGACGGAGTGTCAGAGTGAGCGAGTGTCAGAGTGAGCGAGTGTCAAGTGAGCGAGTGTCAGAGTGAGCGAAGTGTCAGAGTGAGCGAGTGTCAGAGTGAGGGAGTGTCAGAGTGACGAGTGTCAGAGTGAGCGAGTGTCAGAGTGAGCTGAGTGTCAGAGTGAGGAGTGTCAGAGTGACGCGAGTGTCAGAGTGACGGGAGTGTCAGAGTGAGCGAGTGTCAGAGTGAGCGAGTGTCAGAGTGAGGAGTGTCAGAGTGACGAGTGTCAGAGTGAGCGAGTGTCAGAGTGAGCGAGTGTCAGAGTGAGGGAGTGTCAGAGTGAGGAGTGTCAGAGTGAGCGAGTGTCAGAGTGACGGAGTGTCAGAGTGACGAGTGTCAGAGTGAGCAGTGTCAGAGTGAGCGAGTGTCAGAGTGAGGAGTGTCAGAGTGAGCGAGTGTCAGAGTGACGGATGTCAGAGTGACGGAGTGTCAGAGTGAGGGAGTGTCAGAGTGAGCGAGTGTCAGAGTGAGGGAGTGTCAGAGTGACGGAGTGTCAGAGTGAGAGTGTCAGAGTGAGCGAGTGTCAGAGTGACGAGTGTCAGAGTGAGGAGTGGTCAGAGTGAGGAGTGTCAGAGCGAGTGTCCAGAGTGAGGAGTGTCAGAGTGAGCGAGTGTCAGAGTGAGCGAGTGTCAGAGTGACGGAGTGTCAGAGTGAGCGAGTGTCAGAGTGACGAGTGTCAGAGTGAGGAGTGTCAGAGTGACGGAGTGTCAGAGTGACGGAGGTCGAGTGACGAGTGTCAGAGTGAGCGAGTGTCAGAGTGTGAGCGAGTGTCAGAGTGAGCGAGTGTCAGAGTGAGGAGTGTCAGAGTGAGGGAGTGTCCAGAGTGAGCGAGTGTCAGAGAGTGACAGACGAGTGTCAGAGTGACGGAGTGACAAAGTGACGGAGTGTCAGAGTGAGCGAGTGTCAGAGTGAGCGTGTGTCAGAGTGAGTGAGTGTCAGAGTGAGTGAGTGTCAGAGTGAGCGAGTGTCAGAGTGACGGAGTGTCAGAGTGACGAGTGTCAGAGTGAGCGAGTGTCAGAGTGAGCGAGTGTCAGAGTGAGGGAGTGTCAGAGTGAGCGAGTGTCAGAGTGAGGAGTGTCAGAGTGAGCGAGTGTCAGAGTGAGCGAGTGTCAGAGTGAGCGAGTGTCAGAGGAGGGAGTGTCAGAGTGAGCAAGTGTCAGAGTGAGCGAGTGTCAGAGTGACGGGAGTGACAGAGTGACGGAGTGTCAGAGTGAGCGAGTGTCAGAGTGAGCGTGTGTCAGAGTGAGTGAGTGTCAGAGTGAGTGAGTGTCAGAGTGAGCGAGTGTCAGAGTGACGGAGTGTCAGAGTGACGAGTGTCAGAGTGAGCGAGTGTCAGAGTGAGGAGTGTCAGAGTGAGGGAGTGTCAGAGTGAGCGAGTGTCAGAGTGAGTGAGTGTCAGAGTGACGGAGTGTCAGAGTGACGGAGTGACAAAGTGACGGAGTGTCAGAGTGAGCGAGTGGTCAGAGTGAGCGTGTGTCAGAGTGAGTGAGTGTCAGAGTGAGTGAGTGTCAGAGTGAGCGAGTGTCAGAGTGACGGAGTGTCAGAGTGACGGAGTGTCAGAGTGAGCGAGTGTCAGAGTGAGCGAGTGTCAGAGTGAGGGAGTGTCAGAGTGAGCGAGTGTCAGAGTGAGTGAGTGTCAGAGTGAGCGAGTGTCAGAGTGAGCGAGTGTCAGAGTGAGCGAGTGTCAGAGTGAGGGAGTGTCAGAGTGAGCAAGTGTCAGAGTGAGCGAGTGTCAGAGTGAGGGAGTGTCAGAGTGACGGAGTGTCAGAGTGAGCGAGTGTCAGAGTGAGCGAGTGTCAGAGTGAGCGAGTGTCAGAGTGAGGGAGTGTCAGAGTGAGTGAGTGTCAGAGTGACGGAGTGTCAGAGTGACGGAGTGACAAGTGACGGAGTGTCAGAGTGAGCGAGTGTCAGTGAGCGTGTGTCAGAGTGAGTGAGTGTCAGAGTGAGTGAGTGTCAGAGTGAGCGAGTGTCAGAGTGACGGAGTGTCAGAGTGACGAGTGTCAGAGTGAGCGAGTGTCAGAGTGAGTGAGAGTGTCAGAGTGAGGGAGTGTCAGAGTGAGGAGTGTCAGAGTGAGCGAGTGTCAGAGTGAGGGAGTGTCAGAGTGAGCGAGTGTCAGAGTGACGGGAGTGTCAGAGTGAGCGAGTGTCAGAGTGAGCGAGTGTCAGAGTGACGGAGTGTCAGAGTGAGCGAGTGTCAGAGTGAGGGAGTGTCAGAGTGAGCGAGTGTCAGAGTGAGGGAGTGTCAGAGTGAGCGAGTGTCAGAGTGAGTGGAGTGTCAGAGTGAGGAGTGTCAGAGTGAGGGAGTGTCAGAGTGACGGAGTGTCAGAGTGAGGGAGTGTCAGAGTGAGGGAGTGTCAGAGTGACGGAGTGTCAGAGTGAGGAGTGTCAGAGTGAGTGAGTGTCAGAGTGAGCGAGTGTCAGAGTGAGGGAGTGTCAGAGTGACGGAGTGTCAGAGTGAGTGAGTGTCAGAGTGAGCGAGTGTCAGAGTGAGCGAGTGTCAGAGTGAGGGAGTGTCAGAGTGGAGCGAGTGTCAGAGTGAGGGAGTGTCAGAGTGGAAGGAGTGTCAGAGTGAGTGAGTGTCAGAGTGAGCGAGTGTCAGAGTGACAGAGTGTCAGAGTGAGGGAGTGTCAGAGTGAGCGAGTGTCAGAGTGACGGAGTGTCAGAGTGAGGGAGTGTCAGATTCAGCGAGTGTCAGAGTGAGCGAGTGTCAGAGTGAGCGAGTGTCAGAGTGAGCGAGTGTCAGAGTGAGGAGTGTCAGAGTGAGTGATTGTCAAAGTGAGGGAGTGTCAGAGTGAGCGAGTGTCAGAGTGAGGGAGTGTCAGAGTGAGGGAGTGTCAGAGTGAGCGAGTGTCAGAGTGAGGGAGTGTCAGAGTGAGCGAGTGTCAGAGTGAGCGAGAGTCAGAGTGAGGGAGTGTCAGAGTGAGCGAGTGTCAGAGTGAGGGAGTGTCAGAGTGAGCGAGTGTCAGAGTGAGCGAGTGTCAGAGTGAGCGAGTGTCAGAGTGAGAGGGAGAGTCAGAGTGAGCGAGTGTCAGGAGTGAGGGAGTGTCAGAGTGAGCGAGTGTCAGAGTGAGGCGAGTGTCAGAGTGAGCGAGTGTCAGAGTGAGCGAGTGTCAGAGTGAGGGAGTGTCAGAGTGAGCGAGTGTCGAGAGTGAGCGAGAGTGTCAGAGTGAGCGAGTGTCAGAGTGAGCGAGTGTCAGAGTGAGCGAGTGTCAGAGTGAGCGAGTGGTCAGAGTGACGGAGTGTCAGAGTGAGCGAGTGTCAGAGTGAGGGAGTGTCAGAGTGAGCGAGTGTCAGAGTGAGGGAGTGTCAGAGTGAGCGAGTGTCAGAGTGAGCGAGTGTCAGAGTGACGGAGTGTCAGAGTGAGGAGTGTCAGAGTGAGCGAGTGTCAGAGTGAGGGAGTGTCCAGAGTGAGGGAGTGTCAGAGTGACGGAGTGTCAGAGTGAGCGAGTGTCAGAGTGAGGGAGTGTCAGAGTGACGGAGTGTCAGAGTGAGCGAGTGTCAGAGTGAGGGAGTCACAGAGTGAGCGAGTGTCAGAGTGAGCGAGTGTCAGAGTGACGGAGTGTCAGAGTGAGGGAGTGTCAGAGTGAGCGAGTGTCAGAGTGAGGGAGTGTCAGAGTGAGCGAGTGTCAGAGTGAGGGACTGTCAGAGTGACGGAGTGTCAGAGTGAGCGAGTGTAAGAGTGACGGAGTGTCAGAGTGAGCGAGTGTCAGAGTGACGGAGTGTCAGAGTGACGAGTTGTCAGAGTGACGGAGTGTCAGAGTGAGGGGAGTGTCAGAGTGAGCGAGTGTCAGAGTGAGGAGTGTCAGAGTGAGGGATTGTCAGAGTGAGCGAGTGTCAGAGTGAGGGAGTGTCAGAGTGAGCGAGTGTCAGAGTGAGCGAGTGTCAGAGTGACGGAGTGTCAGAGTGAGCGAGTGTAAGAGTGACGAGTGTCAGAGTGAGCGAGTGTCAGAGTGACGGAGTGTCCAGAGGTGACGGAGTGTCAGAGTGACGGAGTGTCAGAGTGACGGAGTGTCAGAGTGAGGGGAGTGTCAGAGTGAGCGAGTGTCAGAGTGCGGAGTGTCAGAGTGAGCGAGTGTCAGAGTGACGAGTGTCAGAGTGACGGAGTGTCAGAGTGACGGAGTGTCAGAGTGAGGGAGTGTCAGAGTGAGCGAGTGTCAGAGTGAGGAGTGTCAGAGTGAGGGAGTGTCAGAGTGAGCGAGTGTCAGAGTGAGCGAGTGTCAGAGTGACGGAGTGTCAGAGTGAGGGAGTGTCAGAGTGAGCGAGTGTCAGAGTGAGGGAGTGTCAGAGGTGAGGGAGTGTCAGAGTGACGGAGTGTCAGAGTGAGCGAGTGTCAGAGTGAGGGAGTGTCAGAGTGACGGAGTGTCAGAGTGAGCGAGTGTCAGAGTGAGCGAGTGTCAGAGTGAGGGAGTAACAGAGTGAGCGAGTGTCAGAGTGAGCGAGTGTCAGAGTGACGGAGTGTCAGAGTGAGGGAGTGTCAGAGTGAGCGAGTGTCAGAGTGAGCGAGTGTCAGAGTGAGGGAGTGTCAGAGTGAGGGAGTGTCAGATTTGACGGAGTGTCAGAGTGAGGGAGTGTCAGAGTGAGCGAGTGTCAGAGTGAGCGAGTGTCAGAGTGAGGGAGTGTCAGAGTGACGGAGTGTCAGAGTGACGGAGTGTCAGAGTGAGCGAGTGTCAGAGTGAGCGAGTGTCAGAGTGAGGGAGTGTCAGAGTGACGGAGTGTCAGAGTGATGGAGTGTCAGAGTGAGCGAGTGCCAGAGTGAGCGAGTGTCAGTGTGAGTGAGTGTCAGAGTGAGGGAGTGTCAGAGTGAGCGAGTGTCAGAGTGAGCGAGTGTCAGAGTGAGTGAGTGTCAGAGTGAGCGAGTGTCAGAGTGACGGAGTGTCAGAGTGAGGGAGTGTCAGAGTGAGCGAGTGTCAGAGTGAGCGAGTGTCAGAGTGAGCGAGTGTCAGAGTGACGGAGTGTCAGAGTGACGGAGTGTCAGAGTGAGCGAGTGTCAGAGTGAGCGAGTGTCAGAGTGAGGGAGTGTCAGAGTGAGCGAGTGTCAGAGTGAGAGAGTGTCAGAGTGAGCGAGTGTCAGAGTGAGCGAGTGTCAGAGTGACGGAGTGTCAGAGTGAGGGAGTGTCAGAGTGAGGGAGTGTCAGAGTGAGGGAGTGTCAGAGTGAGCGAGTGTCAGAGTGAGCGAGTGTCAGAGTGAGGGAGTGTCAGAGTGACGGAGTGTCAGAGTGACGGAGTGTCAGAGTGAGCGAGTGTCAGAGTGAGCGAGTGTCAGAGTGAGCGAGTGTCAGAGTGAGGGAGTGTCAGAGTGACGGAGTGTCAGAGTGATGGAGTGTCAGAGTGAGCGAGTGCCAGAGTGAGCGAGTGTCAGTGTGAGTGAGTGTCAGAGTGAGGGAGTGTCAGAGTGAGCGAGTGTCAGAGTGAGCGAGTGTCAGAGTGAGTGAGTGTCAGAGTGAGCGAGTGTCAGAGTGAGCGAGTGTCAGAGTGAGCGAGTGTCAGAGTGAGCGAGTGTCAGAGTGAGTGAGTGTCAGAGTGAGGGAGTGTCAGAGTGAGGGAGTGTCAGAGTGAGCGAGTGTCAGAGTGACGGAGTGTCAGAGTGACGGAGTGTCAGAGTGAGCGAGTGTCAGAGTGAGCGAGTGTCAGAGTGAGGGAGTGTCAGAGTGAGCGAGTGTCAGAGTGAGAGAGTGTCAGAGTGAGCGAGTGTCAGAGTGAGCGAGTGTCAGAGTGACGGAGTGTCAGAGTGAGGGAGTGTCAGAGTGAGGGAGTGTCAGAGTGAGGGAGTGTCAGAGTGAGCGAGTGTCAGAGTGAGCGAGTGTCAGAGTGAGGGAGTGTCAGAGTGACGGAGTGTCAGAGTGAGCGAGTGTCAGAGTGAGCGAGTGTCAGAGTGAGAGAGTGTCAGAGTGAGCGAGTGTCAGAGTGAGCGAGTGTCAGAGTGACGGAGTGTCAGAGTGAGGGAGTATCAGAGTGAGGGAGTGTCAGAGTGAGGGAGTGTCAGAGTGAGCGAGTGTCAGAGTGAGCGAGTGTCAGAGTGAGGGAGTGTCAGAGTGACGGAGTGTCAGAGTGACGGAGTGTCAGAGTGAGCGAGTGTCAGAGTGAGCGAGTGTCAGAGTGACGGAGTGTCAGAGTGACGGAGTGTCAGAGTGAGCGAGTGCCAGAGTGAGCGAGTGTCAGTGTGTGAGTGTCAGAGTGAGGGAGTGTCAGAGTGAGCGAGTGTCAGAGTGAGCGAGTGTCAGAGTGAGTGAGTGTCAGAGTGAGCGAGTGTCAGAGTGAGCGAGTGTCAGAGTGAGCGAGTGTCAGAGTGAGCGAGTGTCAGAGTGAGCGAGTGTCAGAGTGAGTGAGTGTCAGAGTGAGGGAGTGTCAGAGTGAGCGAAGTGTCAGAGTGACGGAGTGTCAGAGTGACGGAGTCAGAGTGAGCGAGTGTCAGAGTGAGCGAGTGTCAGAGTGAGCGAGTGTCAGAGTGACGGAGTGTCAGAGTGACGGAGTGTCAGAGTGACGGAGTGTCAGAGTGAGTGAGTGTCAGAGTGAGTGAGTGTCAGAGTGAGTGAGTGTCAGAGTGAGCGAGTGTCAGAGTGACGGAGTGTCAGAGTGACGGAGTGTCAGAGTGAGTGAGTGTCAGAGTGAGGGAGTGTCAGAGTGAGGGAGTGTCAGAGTGACGGAGTGTCAGAGTGAGCGAGTGTCAGAGTGAGCGAGTGTCAGAGTGAGGGAGTGTCAGAGTGAGCGAGTGTCAGAGTGAGCGAGTGTCAGAGTGACGGAGTGTCAGAGTGACGGAGTGTCAGAGTGACGGAGTGTCAGAGTGAGTGAGTGTCAGAGTGAGTGAGTGTCAGAGTGAGTGAGTGTCAGAGTGAGCGAGTGTCAGAGTGACGGAGTGTCAGAGTGACGGAGTGTCAGAGTGAGTGAGTGTCAGAGTGAGGGAGTGTCAGAGTGAGGGAGTGTCAGAGTGACGGAGTGTCAGAGTGAGCGAGTGTCAGAGTGAGCGAGTGTCAGAGTGAGTGAGTGTCAGAGTGAGCGAGTGTCAGAGTGAGTGAGTGTCAGAGTGAGCGAGTGTCAGAGTGAGAGAGTGGCAGAGTGAGCGAGTGTCAGAGTGAGGGAGAGTCAGAGTGAGGGAGAGTCAGAGTGAGCGAGTGTCAGAGTGAGTGAGTGTCAGAGTGAGGGAGAGTCAGAGTGAGGGAGAGTCAGAGTGAGGGAGAGTCAGAGTGAGTGAGTGTCAGAGTGAGTGAGTGTCAGAGTGAGCGAGTGTCAGAGTGAGGGAGAGTCAGAGTGAGGGAGAGTCAGAGTGAGGGAGAGTCAGAGTGAGGGAGAGTCAGAGTGAGTATCAGAGTGAGTGAGTGTCAGAGTGATTGAGTGTCAGAGTGAGCGAGTGTCAGAGTGAGGGAGAGTCAGAGTGAGGGAGAGTCAGAGTGAGTGAGTATCAGAGTGAGGGAGTGTCAGAGTGAGTGAGTGTCAGAGTGAGGGAGTGTCAGAGTGAGGGAGTTGCAAAGTGGAGGATGAGGAAAGAGGGGAAATTCTGATTGGGAAGTTGTTCTTGCAACAAAACCCCAATGCAGCGGAACATGAGATTAAACAGAAACACCCTGTGAAATAAACACTGAGGGGGGGACCTTCCCGTCCAGCCCGACACGGGAACTGTGGGTGGGGGCGGGGGAACCAGGCAAATACCTGGGCGGAATTGTCCGGATTCGGGCCAGCTGGAAAATCCCATCCTTAAGTTCCAAAAGAGAACTTGGGATACAGAATAAATAAAAAAATCTTACAAACGATAATCCGATCTAGTTTAGAGTTTCTACTTAATGTCCTGGGACATTTACCCTCCATCGAAGATTTTGATTCTGGTGGGTTCTACTTGCTTGCTGGGATGCTCTTTGTTCACACTCGTCTCCATCCTCTCCCTCTCCTTGTCAAAGCTTCCTGCTGTTTTCCTTGCAATTCCATCGCTATCACACTGCGAAGATTCATACCATTTAATCTGGAAAAGGCAGATGGCGTTATGTTTGTTTGCTTATCTCGCTTGTCCGAGCATTGACACAAGCTTTTAACTCTTTATATCTTGCTGATTTCTTTTCCGTCTAAAGGGACACGAGAGAGGGAAAGGTCACCTTATCAAAGGTGCTGACAGGGAGTGGATGCCAAGAGGACGTTCCCTCCCGGGGGGGGGAGATCGAGACACGGCTAGAAAATAACGGGTCCCTCCTATCAGAGGGGGAGGAGGAGGGGACGTCTTGCTGCAGAGGGAGTTTGGGATTCTCTTCCTCAGAGAGCTGTGGAGGCTGGGTCACCGTGTTGGACAGATTTTTGATTGACAAGGCGTTTGAGGGTTATGGCAGGAGTGGAGGCGGTGTGGGGATGGGTAGGGGAAATCATAGAAACCCTACGGTGCAGAAAGAGGCCATTCGGCCCATCGAGTCTGTACCGACCACAATCTCATCCAGGCCCTGCCCCCATTTCCCTACATATCTTACCCTTTAACCTACACAATCGGGACACTAAGGAACCAATTTTAGCACAGCCAATGAACCTAACCCGCACATCTTTGGACTGCGGGAGGAAACCGGAGCACCCGGAGGAAACCCACGCAGACACGGGGAGAATGTGCAAACTCCACACAGGCAGCATAGAACCCTACAGTGCAGAAACAGGCCTTTCGGCCCATCGAGTCTGCACCGAACACAATCCCACCCAGACCCTATCCCCATATCCCTACACATTTACCTGCTAATCCCTCTAACCTACACATCCCAGGACACTAAGGGGCAATTTTAGCATAGCCAATCAACCTAACCCGCACATCTTTGGACTGTGGGAGGAAACCGGAGCACCCGGAGGAAACCCACGCAGACACGAGGAGAATGTGCAAACTCCACACAGGCAGTGACCCGAGCCGGGAATCGAACCCAGGTCCCTGGAGCTGTGAAGCAGCAGTGCTAACCCACTGTGCTACCGTGCCGCCCAAGTGGGGTTGTGTCCACAGTCGGGTGAGCCAAGACCTTACCCAATGGCGGAGCAGGTCCAAAGGGGTAGATGGCCTTCTCCTGTTCCAGATTTTGAGGCTTCTATTTCTTACCACCTCCAGTTATGAAGCTTATCTCACAGAAGGCGACTATTAGATTCATTGTGACCCCGTGCCAGCAACCTGACAGAAGAATTTGACTATTCCTGTTTCATGTCTCTCCCTGCGCAGCTCTGTAAATTGTTGCCCTCAAAACAGTTGAAGCAATCTCTTCTCCGAAATATTACCTGATTCCACCACCCAGTCGGATTCCAAATCACAAATGGTGCTTAATAAATTCCCCCCCCC